>APFE031171479.1:306135-330495 GCA_000404065.3 Pinus taeda | reverse complement strand
AGCACACCAAATGATCAGTCATTCTATTCTCTAGAGCGGGGTTTGCTAAGAGAGATAGAATCAGTGATCAGGAGAGCAGCTGAGGGGCATTGAGTATAGAGAAACAGAGAAGGCAAAGATTGTGTTGAGAGAGCAGCACAGCAGCCAAGGAATGTGACGCAGAACCAGCAAGGGCTCACGCAGGGCCACACAGAGGCAACCAAGTGATGCGCAGAGCACCAAAGGGGCCAGTGCAGCTAACGCAGAGGCTCCCAGAGCTGACGCAGAGGCTCCCAGAGCTGAGACAGGGCCTCCTGGGGCTGACACAGGGCTAGAAAGGCTGACAGAGGGCCAACGTGAGACAGAGAGGGGCTGACGCAATCGAGTTTGGGCAGACGCTGCGATTGCAAAGCAGTTTTGTGCTGAGGAGCTGTTGGAAGGATTTTCCAGGGTTTCAGCCAGGGGATTTCTCTTAAACTGTGAGGTATAGCTGCTAAGGAAATTCTTTGTTGGGTAGGCCAGTTTCGGCACCCAGATTGTACTCTAATATTTCTTAATAAGAAAACACTCAGATAGCTGCACCAGTTTTCCCGCATTGGGTTTTTCCGAAGACATTGGTCCAAAAGTATTGGTGTCATGTGGTGTGTTTGTTCTTGTTTCTTTTAGTTGCTAATTTGTAATATGTTGGACATGCATTGGTGTTTATTTTCAGTATTTACTTTGTAAATAACTTGTTAAAGGAAAATAACAAGTATGTAGGAATAAATCAGAAAAAGTGCATGAAGGGTTTCTAAACTAAGTAAACTTAGAAACTTCAACGCTGCTATACTACTTCCAACTCTGCATCTGTATTGCAACTCCCTCTCATTTGTTGTTGTCGCAACTGCAAAAACTGCAACTGAGAAGCATCCAAAATATTTTCTCCTTGCTACTGAATCGGATTCTCCACCATACCCATCTATTCGCTTAAATGGAAAAACTTAGCTCTCCCTAGAGCTTTCATGAGTATATCTGCAACTTGCTTATCTTTGTGAACATACTAATGTTGGACCACTCCACGCTGCACATAATCTCTGATGAAATGACAGTGAATATCTATGTGTTTCGACCTGTCATGAAATACTAGATTCTTAGAGAGGTTGATGCAAATCCAATTATCACAGTCAATATTGGTCATCTCCATCCTCTGCCTGAACAAGCTTACCAGCAGCTTCCAAAGCCATATAGCTCCATACGTACCTATGCTTGTTGTCGTTTACTTTTCTTCTGCAAAGCTCAGTGCCACTGACTTCACTTTCCTGCTGCACTAAGAAACCATCCCTGATCCAACGTTGAAACAGTACCCAGAGATACTTTTCCTGTCTACTTAACTGCCTATCCAATTTGCATATGTGAACCCACATAGTCTGATGTCATCCTCTCGGGTATAATTCAACCCATACTTGATTGTGCCCCGCACATACCTCAAAACGTGTCTCGCTACTGTCTGATGTACCCTTTTCGATTCCACCATAAACTGACTTAGGGTATTGCCTACGAAGCAAATATATGGCCTAGTGTTGACCAAATACATGAGAGAACTGAAGCGCTTTCTATACAAGGTGCGGTCAACATCCTTGTCATCTGACACATCTATCTTCTTCCAGTTGGTGATCATGGGCGTAGACATGGGTCTACAATCCTGCATTCTAAAGCTCTTCAGAATATTTGTAGCATATCTTCCTTACCCCAATGAAGATCTCCCCATCCTTTTGCCACACTTCCAATCCTAGGAAATAGTGCATCAACCCAAATCCTTCATATCAAACTCTATTGTCAGGTTCCTCTTGCAGTCCTCTATGAACCCTAATGACCCTGTCAGGAAAAGATCATCCACATACAATACTAGGATGAGTAGTTCACCCTCTACCATCAAATAGTAGAGGGTGAACTACTCAATTTTATTTGTGAAATTAAGATACCAATGTACTAGCAGCTTCAAAAAAAAATTTCACTGGGTGAACTAATTTCTGGGTATAAAATAATTGCTAAGAAAAATAGATTAGATTTGGTATTAAAAATTAGCAATCTTATGTAAAGAATATATGATTAAGGGGACCCTATGCATGTTACTATTTTCTATCAATCCCCTCACTTTCCTTCAATTTTTTCCTTCAATATAATTTAATAATTTATTTCTTTCATTACTTCAATAGTCCTCTTCTTTTTATCACATGCCTTTCAGCCACTTAATATAATAATTGCTCAATATTCCTATTTTTTTGGTTCATCTTGCTAATCAGATGGAAATTTTCTAGATTTGGCATTTTGTTTAAAACAAAGCAACCTTCTCGTGTATCTAATTTGTCTATTGTACAAGCTCAATATAATAGGACTCCATATTTGCATTATAATTAGTTCTCAACACGATAACAAGTTTACAATCTGATTATTTTATGAAATCCTCATAACAATCCATGTATGCAAGTGTGCAATTGCAGGAGATTACATGTGAATTTGTGTGTTAGTGAAGAAGGGTGGTAGAGAAAACCTGATCAGCTTTATCCATTCCCTTGACCAAGAGGTCATGCATGATAGCTTGCCAAATTCTCTGGCCTCTAAAGTAGATGTTGTGTTCCTAAGAGATCATGAGCACATATTTGTTAGTGCAAATTACTTGAACAGGATGACAAAGAATCATTTGGAAATCACCCAACTTTATCCCAATCGGGTGAAAAGCTAATAGTCAGCTTTAAAAAAATATAAACAAACGTGGGATGAAAAAAAAAACAAGGGCATGAAATAGCAAATTAACTTCTTTAGGACCATGGCAAAAAGGAACTGTCCTTGTATTCTAAGGTTGTAATTATCTAAACTGGTGATTGAAAAAATAAGAAAAGATCATGCTAGAAAAAAGTGTTTATCAACATGAATTATAACAATCAGAAAACCACATGCAACAATAATGTTAAACTCGAAGGCCAACTATAAACATTCTGCAAGAGGATCAAACTAAGTGTCTATGCACTATATTGCAAGAGGATCAAACTAAGTGTCTATGGACCATATAGCCACCTATAGCTTTGAAAATCTAATATGTTGTAACATAACTGCCATACTTGGACTCAACAAATACTTAATGGGGCAAGTAATAGGCACTTGGCAAAACTAAAAACTATTAAAATAGAGATGAAAATTTGCTTTAATGCATGAAATCTTAACAACCAGTAAGGTGGTTATTGAATCAAAATACTCAAGATACTCACAAGGACATGAGAGTATAGAAAATATTCACTACTCAAAACTCAATCAATGGGAGTTGCAAGAGTATTTATCAAATCAGGGTCATACTCGCTATACTCAGAATTAGCATCACCAATATCACAATAATATCATAAATATCACTATATAACGTGTGAAGTTTAAAGAAACAATATTATTGCCACAAAATATCGTAATATTTTCTTATTAGTGGTATTATCACAATATTCTCCAATGTTATTCAGAGTCAATGGAAAATATCCCCTGCTTGCATCAATTAGGCTTTAAGATGTGATTTTTGGATTTTTTTCCCCATTTTAAAAACAAATGCTAGGCGATGGAAACTGAGTTTGTCATGGTATTTCACCGTGGTAACAGTGGTAAATCCAGTGTTTCCATTGCCAGTAGCTGAGCTATTGTAAAGTGGGGATTGACTCCAATCTACCATTTCCATTTCCTCAGGTACCCATAAAAATTTATGCCTGTTTTTTCTTTGTTTCTTGAGATTTAGCATAAGGTTTGTAATGACCATTAGATTTTCCTTTCTTGCCAATTTTTAATGGGAAATTTAATGCTTATCTAGGTCTAAGTTATAATTGCAACATTCTTTTGAACTGACTTCCCCTTTTTTTGTGCCCCAAGTTTAATGCGTACCCTACAAAAAGGCCAAAGGCATTGGACTTGTTGACCATTGAAGTACACTTGAAGACTCCATGCCCAAGGATCTTTTAGAGCATTCCTGCACTTACAAAACTCCAGATTTCATCAGGGCTTCTAAGCCCCTTCTCTCTCTTCTTCTCCATTTTACTCAGATTCTGCAGCCCGATGGAGATATTGTAAATGTGATGCTAGCATGTGTTGGAAATACTGAGAGGCAGGGTGAATCAATGTTTCTTAGCAATTAGCACTTTATTAAGCTTTTTCAAAGCGTTAGTTAGTATTTAGTTAATATTATTGTTCTTCTTCAAATAATCATAAACAATAATCAATAGTAGACAACACCATACAACAATGCAGAAAAATAAAGACAATAGACACAAGATTTTTAGGTGGAAAACCCTCTCCGGGTCAAAAACCATTGAATGCTTCTTAGTAATTGTCTTCTCCTCCTCTTTAAAAGAAAAGAATTACATCAAGTTTTCAGCCACAACTAAAGGAGGCTCCAACCCCCTCATTCACAAGAAATAACTTGTAAGACGCTACTAAACGCTAATAATCTATTGCAACCGGAAGGATGCCCCAATGCCCTATAAGTCAGGCCACTGTCGGGAAAGGATACTTTGTCACCCTGTAATTTATTAGCCCCAACTGAAAGGATGCCCCAACACCCTATGCGGGCTACAACCTACCCTAGCACCACCGTGCAACCCTAAAGTGTTTTTTGACCACAACTTAAAGGTGACTCCAATCACTTTCCTTGCATCACCCTGCCACCCTTATCAATAGGCGAACCACATTTCACAATTTTTAGACTAGATCCCCCTGTGCTCTGATTAAATATGAGAAGATAGTAGATAAGAGGTTGTTTTGCTCAAGATGAAGTCTTGCAACTGCACTATTGATCATGTTGTACAATCCTACTCAAACTGCACAACCCTACTCAATCTGAACACTACATTGTCCAACCATTGATCACTACACAATGCTATCCAACTAATCATTGTCCAAGTTGTACTAAACAAATCAACTTGCAATGGTCACTGTACTGCACTTCTCATGTAAGGATAGGCATCATATGCCCATGAGACAGTCAAAATATCACATTGTCGTACTGTACCAAACTGCCCATGTTGCTGCAAATAATGTTGCAACCATCTAGCACTACTATCAAACAATGGCATAAAGCAAGGTGCCTCAGGTCATCCCTATGACCTACTACCAATGCTCTCAAACTCTGCCCACAGAGAGATACCAACATATGCCTTTTCATTGTTGATCATTCTTCGTAAACTATTATCCATCTTCACGTCAATTTGTTGTACAACAAAATGATATTGCCCTCAAAGATTTGTTGCCCTATAAGATCACAGTTATGTCACTTACTACTTACCCTCTAGGTCATCCTATAAGACATCTAGTCAAATCATAGGTCTATGTTGTATATTACTACAATCTATAGGTCAAGGTTTTTATAGATCAATGTTAAGTGTATGTGTCAAATCAAGGTGTCATAATAGTTATTAAAGTCAACTTTATTAGTGCTAATGAATCCCTTTCTCACTAGGTACACAATGATTGTATATCAGTTCATTAAGTCAAGTCAAGAATCTTATCAAAAATTAATGACCATACTTCATACACTGAAGGGCAAGACTTATGTTAATTTACCATCATTGTTATGTCTATGGATATCAAGTGCCTATGTATATCAGGTCTCAAATCATGTTTACATGTCAAATCACATCAAGGTCATATGTTCAAAACTTACTTTAATTTACTGCTCGGAACCTTTGTCTGAGGTTATGGTAGAGTCTTTTACTACTTCAATATTGCAGATTCAAATGTAAGGTAGATGTGTTAAATCAAGCAATTGTCATGTCACTAAGTCACATTAGAGTCTAATGTTTAGTCAAAGTAAAGGTGTCAATTCATGTGAATGTTGTATCTAGGTGTCTAGCCAATAGTAATGTATCACTGTCATATAGTGTCATAGTCAAGTAAAGTCAAAGTCAAACATCTCATCATAGAATGCTCACAATGTCAACATCATAATCAAGATATTATCATTAAAATATCACTTATCTCATAGTTAGGTCAATGTCAAGTCTAACTATAGTTCACTGTTATCTTATTTAGTTTGTCAAGTCTCTATGTCAATGTGTCAATGTGTCACTTTCTGTCTCATCACATACAGTCACATCACTTGTCAACCCTGCAAATCCTAAAAGACTATCAAGGCAAGTGCCACTGATGTTATACCCATTGTTGTTCAAGTTAACACATCAAGCTTGTTATCATATAAGGTTGCAAAAGTGCGTAAAGTTACCCACTATTGTTCAAGGTAACACATCAAGCTTGTTGTCGCAGTAGCGTGTAACAGGGTTGCGGGGGAGCGCCCCCCTCCCCCTCCCCCTCCCCCTGAATCCACTCCCAATTCACGCTCCGCTCGTGAGCGAGTAAGGAGCTAACTCGAGAGCGCGCTCTCGAAATTGCTCCTGAAGAGAGTGAATTTCGGAAGCGCGCACTCCCTTTAAACAAATTTCACTCCTTGTTTTCGAAGAGATTAAGGAAGTGGCCGGGAGCGATCGCTCCTTGACAGCTCCCCTTCGCTCCAAGAGCAATTTTTTAAGAGGGGGAGTGGTTGGGGAGCAATCACTCCCAATCACTCCCCCTCCTAAAAAAACGCTCCCTTCAGCACTGAAAAAAAGCCACGCGACGGAGAGGGACGTGACAGCCAGCGGAATGACAAGGAGAGGAAAGGGAGGGAAGGGGGGGGGGGGAAAGGTTAAAAAGGCCCTCTCCCCTCCCATTATTTACCCATTTGTCAAGTTGGAGAGAGCAAGAGAGAGTCTGGATCCTAGAGAGAGCAAGAGAGAGGAGCTTGCAAGGGAGATTGGAGCTTGGGATTGAAGGCCAAAGAGGTAGGATCTACACTCTAATCTAGCATTTTTGTTTTTTATATGTTCATTGCGAAATAAATAAATAAAATTCTCTATTTCCCATTCCTCCATTTTTTGGCAGAATCAAAACTTCAAACATCATGGCTATATGGCTTGGCATTTTCTTGTTGTTGGTTCATTTTTTGGTTATTATGGTGTTGGAGAGTAGGAGGGTTGATCATGATGAAGAAGTGGGTTACAGTGGATTTGATGAAAACCCTGGAGAGGAGTACCTTGGTGAGGAGGAAGAGAGTAGACATGATGAGGCCCCAAAAACTAAACAAGACCAAACCCCATTGTGGAAATATGCTACTAGGTCTGAAGCAAGGAAAGGGGGTGGAACCACTAAATTTACATGCAACCATTGCAACAACATTTACACAGGTTCATACACTAGTGCCAGAAGGCACCTCTGTGGGAAAAGGCAATGGGATGGAGATAAACCAATAGGAATCAAAGCTTGTGTAAGTGTGTCAACAACAGAAAGAGCCAAATACATAAGGGAAGAGGAGGAAGCCCAATACAAATCTAAAAAATCAAAGGGTTTCTTTGAACATAGCTCACAATCACATGCACAAAGAACTCCACCAGCATGCTCCCATGGCAGTGGATATGGAGGCACAAGAACAAACATCTCTTTAAGGTGTAGAACCATATCAGATTTCCTTGACGAAGGGTGTAGGAATGATGTGCATTCAAAAATTTACTGGTTTCTCTATGCATGTGGGACACCATTCAATGTTCTTCGCTCACCTTATTGGCATGAAATGGTTTCTACCATAAATGATGCCCCCAAAGGATACAAGAGCCCTGGGTATGACAAGGCTAGAACCGTTGGACTTGATCATGAAAAACTAAAAATATCACATTCTTTGAGTAAAATGACAAATTCTTGGACTGAGCATGGGGTGTCCATTGTATCTGATGGATGGACAAATGTAAAAGGCAAGCCATTGATAAGTGTTCTCGTTGTGTCTATTAGTGGTGCCATCTTCCTTTCCGCATATGATTACTCAGAGAAGTTCAAGACCGACATCAACATTGTAGAACCATTACTTGAAACAATTGAACATATTGGGCCATACAATGTCATCCAAGTCATCACTGACAATGCTGCTAATTGTAAGGCAGCAGAAGCAATTATTGAGGATAAATACCCCAACATATTTTGGTTTGGGTGTTTGGTTCACACAATGAACCTTTTGATGCATGATATTATTAAGAACAAAAACAACAATACAAATGGATTGGTGATTTGTACAAGAGAGGCAAACAAATGATAAAATTTATTACAAATCATAGCAATACCCATGGGCTTTTTCGCAGTCACTCAAGATTGGAGTTGTTGAAGATTGCAAAGACTAGATTTGCTAGCTATTACCTCACCTTCAAGCACCTTTTGAAGGTAAGAGAGTCAATGGCTATCTTGGTATTAAGTCAACACTGGCAGGTATTAAAGGATAGGGCTACAAATGCAGTTGACAAGCAAGGTTTTGAACAGGTGGAGGAGGCCGCTCTTGATGGTCTATTTTGGGCACCTGTGAGGGAAGTATTGCAATTCATCAAGCCCATTTTAGCATGATTCGTTTTGCAGATATAGATAAACCAGTGATTGGGGAGGTGTATGAGAAGATGGAAACCATGTTGGGGCAAATAAAAGATATTGTTCAGGAAAATGATCCCAACTTGTATACAATAATTCACAATTGTGTGTGTACACAGTGGAATAAAATTAATGTTCCACTACATGCCTTGGCATATATCCTTATGCCAAAATACTACTCTCCATCTTCGTTGAGAAAACCTGCCTGAGGGTGGGATTAGGGCCAAACCCCATACAGATTCAGAGGTACAAGAGGGATATATGAAAGCATTAGACAAGCTAGTCCCTGATAGGGAGGAGTGTGCTAATCTGCGTCTTGAATTAGGCAGATACTTCAGTTGCACTGGTTTGTTTGGTTCTTTGCGTGCAATGGAAGATAGAGACAGATTTGATGCTCTCACATGGTGGGAAGCATATGGCAACATCGGACTTTTGCCATAATTGGCAAAAAAGTTCTCTCACAGGTTGTAAATACTTCTTCTGCAGAGAGGTGTTGGAGCACCTACAACTTCATACATAATGTGAGAAGAAACAAACTCAACGAAAACCGAGCAGAAGGCTTAGTTTATGTGAACTACAACTTGAGGTTGTTGAGTCATTATTGTGGTCGGGTTTAAAAGGATCCAATATATAAAATTTGGGACAGCCACCTAGAGGACAATAATTTGGAGGATGGCACTATACATCTTGAAGAATTGGAAGCAGGATTTTGAGAGATGGTGATGAAGCAACAACAACCACAACACCCCCACCATCCAGTAGCAGTGCCAGTGCTCGAGTTCCAACTATTGTTCCTTTGTTGTCACCACCTCCATCTACATCCTCACGTGGAGGGCATGTGCCTTCTGGTTCTGGTCGAGCGATTATGCAGGAGGATAATCCTAGAAGACCACCAATACCACAACCTGCTCAAAAATTAGACATTTCTCGTGGCAAGAGGCCCAAGAATTAGCAATAGATAATAGATTTACTTGTTTTTTCTAGTTTCTAGTAGTTTTAATAAATGTTGACTCTTTCATATTTATTATGATATTTTTTGTACACAATATATGACAATTTAAGTTTGAAGTTTGAAGTTGGTAATTATAACTCATTGGTAATGAATTATGAATATGATGCTTCATGAAAGTTGAAAGTTGTTTCATTTCATTTCATGTTAGATATTCTTTGTTGTAATGGTTACACTTAACTTACAAGTACAACTTTGGTGATCAATGATGATAAATGTTATATATTGAATTTTGAAAGGTTGAAACTTTAAGATTGATGAATCATGACACTCAATATGTTGTATGTTACTAACTTGTGGACGTGGTTGATGAAGATTATAACTTCTAGATGATTGATGTTATAATGGTTCAATCTATTTTTTTATGCTTTTTATATTTTAATTTCATCATTCTACGTGCTTTGTTAAACATATATGCATCATATATTATATATATATATATATATATATATATATATATATATATATATATATATTTGCTCCCCGATTTGCTCTCAAACCAGGAGCTTTTGAAAATGTCACTTCTGCTCCCGCTCTGGAGTAACCTTGGCGTGTAAAGTCACTGTCTTCAACCATATGTCACTGCTAACTCAACTTTGTATCAAGTTTGCCAAAGATTTGCTCTCACTGTCAAGGTCACTGTACAATATGTCAAGGTAAAGTCAAAATGTCAACTAGCATGTAATTGTCTCACCAATGTGTCAAGTCAAGATCATGATATTATCTCAATGTCAATGTGTCACTTGCTTGAGAACTAAATTAAGCGTGCAATGCAATAGAGTTGAACATTGTAAGTTGATGACTTAGCCTAGGAAGAAAGTGATCTATCATTCATTTACTTCCCTAGAAACCCTTGCAACAGATTGTAATAGGGTTGTTAATTCTAGCCCTTTTTCATACTTTTTTTCCTCATGAGATCAAACAATACCACAAGGAATTGTGGCCCTTATCATAGAGGTCTTGGAGAAAGATGCCATGCATTCCAACGAACCACAGGCAAAAAACCTTATTTGTTTGTCCTGTGACAAATGCCCTAGCTGCAGGTGTAACTACTACAGGACTGAGATTAATAATGCCTCCAACAGGACCAAGGCTTTTGTAGACTGCAGGGCTGCCAAACAAACCCCAAAAAAAATGTCATAAAGACCTTAGCTGGTTCTACAATTTAGTGTCGTAGGGGGCCAAAGTCTGATTTTTTGTGCCCTAGCCACAAGGTCTGTATAACCAAAGAAAGTTGCCCAACAAGCAAGAAACAAAACACAAATACTTCAAACGATGACTTACCTTGGAAGCCGAGAGTAAGAGAGTGTTGGAGTTGACTTTGCTTCCCTAGTACGAGCCTTCCTCTGCCTCAGAGCTTCTTAGACAGTAGAAAATCATAGAATTATAATATTTGTTTGTGTGTTTAAAAGAACCTTGCTTATTATAAGGTGTTAGTCCTCCTTTTATAGAGTATAAGAGGTGAAAAGGGGGGTTCTTAAGTGTCCATTAGGGAGGCATCGTTAGGAATTTAGAGGTTAAAAATAACTTTATTTCTTGTGGTCAAAGGTCTCATCCCTTAAATCTATTAAATGATAGGGAAGAATTATTTAAAAAAATTATTCACATAATAATAAATAATCTTAACTTTAAGAATACGATGACCATCTAAATAAGCCTTAAGTTAAATATTTGTGTTAAAGATCTTACCTTGAAATATATTCAATTCCAGTTGAATTTGAAATCAACGATTGGCTTAGTGCATATGGTCCTACCAAGGTTGTGAAGTCAATGATTGGGTTACTACCTTTGGTTCTTGAAGATATTCAACTTATACACAATGAGATTGCGATGAGAATCACAATCATATATTGACAACCCTAGTTGAATAAATGATAAGATGTCATGTCACTACCCCTTGGGGTTTTAGCCCAGAAACTAGGGTCATCAACTTCAAACTCAATTATATCTCAAAACAGGAGGAACTACATGGCGTTCCAAATACCATCGGAAACATATTTTCGAGGAGAGTCCAATGATGTGGATTTCAAATCCAAACTCAATGTTTTGACCCTTCAAAAATCCTCAACAAAGTCAGGGTACATCCTTAGTCCAAGGAACCTAAACCCTAGGACTTGGGTGTTCAACCATCCATCAGTGTAGCTGCCAACTTGATGTAATCCGACAATTATTAAGAAGCATTCATTAACCATTTGACATCAATGATTGGTGCTTTTAGTCAAAGTCAAACCCCAAGGTTGACATCAATGACAACACCATCCAACAGCATGATGAGATAGAGTCATGTAACTAACCTAGGTAGCTTAGGACTTTGCTATCAAGTGTCTTCACTTTAGGGAGTTTCTTTTCACTTAATTAATTATTTGATCTTTTCAGCGCTTAATAATTAATTGAGTTTTTTCTCCCAGATATAACCCCAAAGCTAGAGTGCGGCTTGATGGTAAGTCCTTAAGTGAGTTCTAGTGTCTAGAGTCAATGTATATTACCATGTTAGATCATTTGTAAAATTTCACGGAATTTTATTAGGTCTAGGTATCATTTTTTAAATTATTCAAATTTCTAGCTACACAGGGCTTTTAATAAAAAAAATTATAAAAATTGTAAAAAGTGATATCTAGAGAAGTTGTAGGGGGTATGAGTAGTCAAAATTGGAACTCTACTCGTCAAATTTCTACTAGGACACACTTTGACGGGTGAAAAATCACTTTAAACCCCCAAACCCATTTTTCCTATGTTTAGTGGGAAAATGAGAAAAAAATAGCTCCGAAAATTTTAAAAAAAATATGGAGAAAAATAAAAAAAATCCCACATGCCAATTGAGGTAGAAATAACTTGGAAAATAAAGTCAAGTCAAAGACACACTGAAAGGGTGTAATTTGGCACATAATTTGGCAATGGATTAAAGCACATGGGACAAATCAAATTTGTGGGCCACATAGGGTTCGATTTGTCCATTTATGAAGTTGAATTTCACCAAGGAGGATCAACGCATGGTTGAAAGATTTGGGAAATATTTGTTGAGAAACTTTAGGAGATATGTCTCCATGATATTCTACGTTTTCCTACACTTATATGTAGCTCCTACTCCATCCTCAACAAAAGTCCAAGAATAGAAATATGCAACTTATGTTTGGCAACATCTACGCACACCCTACAACAATAAACACACAGAGATTGAGGGTAGTTTCTAGCAGAGGTGTCACAACTCGATTTGGGGGCATCTTCTTGAAGATATTTGTAGCATTGTGCTCCATTTCACCCACTCAGTCACACACATGGCAGTGAGCAAAGGGAAATTTGAATTTGTGCACATGGAGAAGAAAGAAAACACTACCACAACTCAAGATTTGACTTCTACACTTGGTTGAAAGCTCCACACTTGGAAAATTCGAATTTTTCTAATGATTTTCACCATTCTCCACTTGACATTGAGGTTTTACATTGGGATGTTCTCCCATTCCTCTATAAATTGAGCCCTTGGGCTCCTATTGTATCATGTAAAAAATGAACTCTTGTGCTTGGGGAGATTATACTGCTTTGTATACTCACATTTTCATGCTATAATAAAGACTTTGGGGTTCAAGTTGTGGTGTTCTTCTTCCATGGATATGGTATGATCTTTATGATTATGTGCTTATTTTTCTATTGGTGATAATTCTATTTGTTATTTCCATTTGCTTTCACAGATTTATTAGTGTATAGTTAGCTTGCACTGGTATTTGGGTTAGAGAATTCTAAATTGGAATGTTTTAGTAAATTTTCAGTTAAATTTCTAGAACTTTCTATTCATTGTATCTTCTAACCCTATGGGTCTAACAAGTTACCTTGAAGTTTTGTAGAAATCTTTTGAATCAGATCTCAAGCGTGGAGGGAGGTTGTCGGTTGGACTACCCCACTCTTGAGCATAGAAGTGGAAGAACCTACATATTAGTTCACAAGGCCTTATCATCTGAGATTTATTGTGCAAGAGTTTCCTTATCCTTGGCTTGGTGATAAAATCTATTGCAACTTAACCTACTCAAAATATCGTGCTTCTATTGAACAAATCTGCTAAGATAGAGCATTTTATTGGCTAATCAAAGAGAGGAATTATACTCCCACTCTTTGATTTACCTATTGTAAATCAATTGTATATAGTTTTGCATTATTCTCTTGCTATCATCCATTAATCCTTGGGATTCATGTTGCAGCGAAACAAGAGCACATATAAGGGGTTTTCTCTCATGTAACTTTTGGCAGGGACTTCAGAGCCAAATCTGGAAATTACCTCCAAGTTTTTGCAGGCTGCCAACTGTCTTTGGAAGAAGAAAACTCTCCTACCATGAGCATAAGGAGGCTGTTGTCATCTCTGTCAAAACAGTGAGCATTTAGAGGCAACCTTTTGTTGAAGAATGTAACTAGTTTCAGTCTTCATAATTGTCATTTGACTTATGTAATAATGTAAATCTTATTTGGAGAAAGAAAATGACGTAAAGAAAATGATGGGTTTCTTGCTCGAGTCTTTTGTCATTAGTCCTCCTAGGTTTATTATAAATCAAAGAGTCATTGTTATTGTAAAAGACCATTTTGGGCACTAGTATCAAAGAAAGAAAATTTATTTTTATGTAGAAATGTCTAGAAGGCTCCTAAGAACCAAGTCGTCCAGCCAGGTACAAGTCAGCCTTGTGAGGGCTATTCAAGCCCTAGGAAAGGCTATATAAAGGAAGGCATTTGACCTATTGATACACACATCAATCAAGCATCTTCTTGAGTTCGATCTACAATAGAGAAGGAATGTGAGCGTCTTAGAAGACAAGGGAGAAGGCCAGCGAAGGAGGAGAAAGCCCCAGAGAGAATGCGAAGGTCTGAAATCTTGCTATCTGTTGCTCACATGTGCGAGTAACTTAAGAAGTCTAGGGTTACCTCAGGTCTGAAAATTGCAATAAGTGCTACAGGTTGTCTTCGAAAGGACGAATGGCTTAAAGAGACCTAATTCGCTTGGAGATCTTGTCTTGGAAGATTGGTTGGTTGGCTTGGTTCTTGGTGACAACCTTAGTCTAGGATTTGGTCTTGGAAGTCTCCTTTGAAGTTGATTCTATAAGAAAAGTTTTTTCTTGGTTTTTCCTTTCGAGGGGTTTTTCCCTAACTTAGAGCCTATATCTTGTGTTCATTGTGTATGGTTGTGATCTTCTTGTTTTGGCATTTGTTTGATGATAAGAACATAAGCATAGCTAAGAAGAATAAGAATATAAATCACAAATAACTGTCTTGATTGGAAAAGTGAATTAAATGTTGCCATAATCTAATTTTCCAACATGGTATCAAAGCTAAGGTCAACGGCATCAGCAGCTACAAGATCACTATTGTTGACTGTTTGTCCTCAAAACCGAATTGATCAAGAAGTCCGAACATGAAATGGGTGGGCACACAACTCTACGAAAAATCTCTTAGATCAAGACCGAAAATTCCAGAGGGTCCGAGAACTGTTTGAAGGCTCAGTGTAAGAGCTAAATCAAGTAAGAAATAAAGGTCACAATCCTATTCAAGAGGACCGGGAGTTCCAAGGTACTGAAGAAAGGACAAGAAGATATTATAAAGGAAACCATCTCCTATTCAAAGAAGTTTAAGAAGCATATTAGGAAATCCTATTCTAGGCCAAGGGTCTTGGTCATATATATAAGGAGGAACGAGACCTATTATCACAAGTTTGAAGTCAATTTCCTCAAGAAACGAATCTAAAGATTCTGATTGTTCCCTAATTGCAAGCCGAGTCTTGAAAGTGTCTTCTAGGAAGGCCGAAAAAGTCAACAGTGGGATGGCAAAGGGGTTGCCAATAATCTCCTTGAGAACCATCTCAAGACCTAAATACAAAGCATTTTTAGGCCGAATTTCTTTGGAAGAGTTTTAGGCACATGTTTTTGTAACAAATACTAGAGACCAGCCAAGGTAAATCACTGAGCATCTAGTGAGGACTGAGACCTTCAGATCTGTTGCACTGGAAGGCTGCAAGGCTTGTGATATAGCTAGGAACAAGGGCCAAGTCTCTATATCTATGCTCAGAAACAAGAAGGTTGATCTGTATAGGTTAAGATGACACTTTGGAAGACCTACAATGGAACAAGACACCTTGTAGAGGTTGGACAAGCATAGTGAACCTAGTTTCAAGGTATCTACAGTGATTGTGGTAAGCCCTAATCAAAGGGTTGAGGTTGAAGTATAATGATAGAAGTTTATTCTATAACCAAGGGTATCAAATGAAGTTGAAAAAACTTTGGATCAGAATTTTGAGATCTTGAAGAAGGCCACATAGCAGCTTCTCGTAATCATGGAAGACAAAGGTACGTAGTCTTCAAGGTATGTTATAATTATTTTTAAAAAGGGTCTATATAAAGTATGCATTAGGTTTTGTTGCATCTAGGATTTGTAGACCTCATCTTGTTGAAGACTTTTGGTATCTAGGGATTTAAACTCTAGATGGAACTTGAATAGGAAAAACCCTAGTGAGAAATCCTAATTTGTTTATTCCCCAATAGAAACCCTAGCTTTCGACATCTAGGGTTTGCTAAAAGAATCTAGGACATGGTAAAAGTGGAATTGGTTAAATTCTAGAGTTTAACATCAAACCCCTAGGGTAGATGTTTCCTAGAGAAGGATCAAGGAATTTAGGGTTTGAACTTAAGAACCCTAGGAGTTTACATTCTAAGAAAACCATGGAAACCCTAGTTTGACAGGATTGACATTTGCTCTTGTATTTGTATACTTTGCTTGGTTGTACTTGCTATTAAAGATTGCAAGTGAAAGCAACATGAGGAGGGAAGAAGCGAAGAAACTATCGTGCTTGAAGATGACTCCTTGGAAATAATGAGCATGATGGAGGGAGGAAACTAAAAGGACCCTAAAGGAACTAATGACTAAAGGAGTAAGCATGCATCTTGATCTAGTATGGCATCATAGATAGAAGCATGTGATAGTAGCATATTTAAAGTCTACTTGTTCAAGATTACATGGAATCATCTAGTCCTTTAAGAATGAAAAGCTTGGGGACCATTATGCATAATTGTTCATCCATACATTGTCTAACATTATGTTAGAAGAAGTCATTTTGCTAAGGTAGATCATCATGATCCTATAAGAGTCATCATCTTGGAAGGCTCTTGGAAGAAGCATTATGATAAGAGTAGTATATATTCCATATTTTACGAAAAAATTACTCTGAAAAGGATGAAGGAATGCAGTTGGTCAAGTTGCAGTCTCATTGTTGAATACATTTAGCTAGATGATTGTGTGAGGGATTAAGGATGCATGTTTGAAATAACTTTTGGGTAGGATTCATATAATCCTAGAAGAAAAGTTAGTCATAAATTATGCATAATAAATCTTTCATTTGGTATCTGATGCCTAAGAAGATGAATTTGACTTACTCTGAATAAATAAGAATAATAAGACTTTCTCGCTAGACTATATGCATGTCTTAGTGATCAACATCTAATATAATCTCCAAAAGAGAATGGTAACTTGGTAATTAAGTTTGATCCTTGGGCACTCTGATGTATGAAGGAAGAATTATATGGAGATGGACACTGAAGATGATGATGACGAGAAAGTTGTGACAATGAGGTCAGTTTGATGTCGGTTACTTGGTTAACATATTGTTCTGCTACATGCAAGAATGCTGTAGGATCACAGTTGAGGCAGGTTCAATTGTATGGAATGTATGAAGAATGTTGAGGAAAGCTCAATATTTGGTACCTGGCAATTGTGAAGTCAAGATGTGCTCATCTTGGGATTGAAAGGTAGCAGCACGAGAAGATAACCTGAAAGTCAAAGGAGATCACTTTATTGAGGAAGCTATGATCAGTTGGAAACTTGGGAAGGCTCAATATAATGCCTTCATTGAAATTGACAAGTTGAAAGTGATGTGCAAGATTAATGACCTAGAACCTATCACCAAATTAAAGAAGATGACTCAATGACACCTCGAAAGGAAGAAGGCTCAATACGATGAGATGTGGAGAAAAGAGGGAGCCAGGTAGCTATAAAGAACTGCCAGTTGATACTCTTATGAAGACAAGCTAGAAATCTTATAGATACGACTGCCCAATTAGAAAGGAAGTCAAGAATCTCCTCTAGATTTGAGAGGGATTGAAGGAGTCTCCTTGAATAGGAGCAAGGATCTATTCTCAAGTTAAAAGGAGAATAGGGATATCCTCTCTGGTTGAGAGCGAGTGATGTTGAACATCACATGTGCATTCTCTGCTTCATGTGTCAAGCACTTGACCAAGAATAACATCTGTATGTCTAAGTGAAGGCCTTGAAGAGAGAATGATAGAGGATTGGATAAGCATATGTGGTTTCATTGAGAATAGAACATCCAAGAAAGGAAAGGGACCGACACTCTTTGAGGACATGACAGGTATCCAAGATAAGAGTGGGCGAAGAGGACAAATATTCTTTGAGGATTCAGGGCCAAGAACCCAAGATAAGAATAGCTCTAAAAAGGACATATTCGTGGGCATTCGGATGGGGTATGTGCCTTATAAAGGTAGTGTGGTGTCTCATGTAAAGCCCCCAGCATAATGCTCTTGAGTCTTGAATGAAGTAGAGCTTGTCTAGTTTGGCCTCAAAGACAATGTTGGTTGATCATAATGTTGATGCTTACAGTTGGCTTAACAATCCAACTCTTCTTATGAGAACTTTTCAAAGGGAGTATTGTCCTTACACCAGTTGGGCAATTATGAATGCCTCCATAGTTAGGAGGGAGTGTTGAAGAATGTAACTAGTTTCGGCCTTCATAATTGTCATTTGACTTATGTAATAATGTAAATCTTATTTGGATAAAGAAAATGATGTAAAGGATAAAGGAAAATTATTTTTGCAGCATGGGTTTCATGCTCAAGTATTTTTTCATTAGGTCTCCTAGGTTTAGCATGAATCTCGGAGTCATTTTTATTGTAAAAGACCATTTTGGGCACTTGTATCAAAGAAAGTAAAGTTATTTTTATGTGGAAATGTCTAGAAGGGTTCTAAGAACCAAGTCGGCAAGCCAGGTACAAGTTGGCCTTGTGAGGCCATTCAAGCCCTAGTAAAGGCTATATAAGAGAAGGCATTCGACCTATTGATACACACATCAATCAAGCATCTTCTTGAGTTTGATTTACAATAGAGAAGGAATGTGAGAGTCTTAGAAGACAAGGGAGAAGGCCAGCGAAGGAGGAGGAAGCCCTAGAGAGAATGTGAAGGTCTGAAATCTTGTTATATGTTGCTCACACGTGTGAGTACCCTAAGAACTCTAGGGCCACCTCAGGCTCATAAATGTTTGAATCTTGATGGATGGCAACTTCAAGCATATTCCCTCCATTATAGTCCTTATCATTTATGTCACGTTTCATGGCCACCATAGGATTATGATTAGTAGGAAAGGGAGACTGATGAGATGGAGAGACACAACAAGCAGGTTGCCCATGATGACCACACATAAGAGAGATGAAGGATTTCTCATTATTAGTGATAATGTAAAAAGGGTTGAGGAAAGGGTCCACATGGGACTCAACTACAACCCCATAATTTTGAGGAAAAATGAGGGTCCTATCAATATCATCGTCATCAGTGTCATAGATAGGATCCTTGTCGAAATGATTCCCACGAACCTCCCATTTTCCTTCTTTAATATGTAAGAAATCGTTGATATCAATATCTGAAGGGGCTATGGGATCACCTTCTCCGAGGTCTTCAAAGGGTGGATCATTAGAGATAGTGTTGTTGGAAAAGATAGGCTTAACCTTAACTTCACTCTCTACAAACACACGCTCCCTATCACATGTGCTTTCAGAATTATCATCAGCCCATTTTTGTCATGTGGATCTAGGAAGGACCCTATTTCCTGCCCATTATCTAGATTCCCAAGGTCATGATCATACTCAATGAAGGCTTCCTCTTGAATGTTTAATGCGGGTACTTGAAAATGTCTAAGAAAGTGTTCAAAGAACTCCACAATAGATGAGATGCTCATACTTGAAAATGTAAAGATGTCTAGAGAAATGTTTTCTTCACCATACAAGCATTGGCCTTAAAGTTCAATGAGGAACTAGGGCTTCGTTATTCCAATGGAGTCGCTAAGAATGATATATCAATGATGTCGTAAGGGAAACAAGACACATCTCGTGTCCCCAACAACAGCGCCAAAAATGTTACCGTTCAAACTAGTAGGGGTCCTAGGAGGGGATCCTACAAAACAACTACTAGGTCAAGTGGCAACAATGGAGAAATAACCCACTGTCACCTTAGCTAAAGCTCCTTGCTCTTTACGAACTTTCACGGATGAGAGGAGTCCCGGTATGAGAGGAATCACTAGAATAGATTATTCAATGATAGTATATGAGGTGATTCCTAAAACCTATTCACAAGAGAGGCTCAAATAGTGGGCTTACTTGCTATAGAAAAAAGATGAATGGCTCTCTTAGAAGGGCTAGGGGATTACCAAGACCTAGGGTTGGAGAGTATTACTTGAAATGAGGTGCCCAAGATCAAGGAATCCTAAAGAATATGGTTTCTAGGTGATCTTTGTAAAATTGAAGTTATAGGGTAGTGGGACCACAATGAACCCTAAGTGGGCCCATACGAGCTCAAGGGTTTTGGATTCGAGCTACCAATAAATGATCTTGACCAAGTTAGAGAGGAGAATAGGATCAAAAGAATTGAATTTCTCTTGGAATTTAAGTGCCATGATCCTAATGAAGCCACCAAACAAAGGGAACCTAGGGGAGAAAATGGCCTTCAAGTTAGGGCTTGGAATATCTCGAGATTCCACCATGGGATCGAACTCAAATATGGAGGACCTCTCAAAAAGACCCCAACGCAATAGTGGACCAATTTTCACGAATTTTTAATGGTTAAAAGTGATTTTAAGATGATGCCCTAGGAAGCCTACTAGGTTGGGGCTTAAAAAGAGGAAGAGAAGGTAAGAAGAATATTCTTTTGTGATCACCTTAGGACTAGACCAGTTAATGGCCAATTGGGAGAATGGAATCAAATGAAATCAACATTTAGATAGGCTTAATTCCAACCAAGGAGTTCCCCAGCAACTTCGTATGGCCAAAGCAAAAACTAGGTTACAAAGGGAAATGTATACTTCTTTATATTGCAAATGATGACTTATCAAGGCAATCATGAACATCCACGTACCTCTAGGACAATAATTCACCATACCTCAAATGATCATATGAAAAATCCCTCACAAAGACAAGCCCAACAACTTCGCATAAGATAAAGAGAAGCTACACCAACTTCATGAACGAAAATATTCCATGGACAATTTTATGAGACAAAAATTACAAATAAGCATGAAAAGGTACTCACAAGTATGGCGAAATTATTCCAATCATCAAGACGCAAAGAAATCGAAGCTCCAAGACAAGAAATTAAGCTTTTCCAAACATCGATATGCATTAGATCTCCAATTCATCCATCAAAGAGGCTAGCTGAAATTCTCAAGAAGAGATAGTCCAATCCAAAAATGCGATGAGAGAAAGGAATGAGCCTCTCATCTATTTATACAATCCATAAGGGGGTTCGAATCAATGTTTTAAAACTCAGACTCGAACTCAAAACCGACCGAGGGTCAACTCCGACTCGATATCGACTTAGACTAGTTAATTCCAATGACTCGGTCTTTGTAAAAAGTCAATTAAGTATTTAATTTTAATGAAAAATAATATTTTTAAAGATTTTCATTCATGCTTCCAAACTCAGAGCATTAGAATAATCGAGAGAAGACCACTTGATCAGAATATGCTCATGAATATATCTATTATATCAAAATGGCACCGAGTGCACTATCCAATACATGTAATAAATAGAGATTAGAACAAAAACACATAACCAATGTTGCTCCAAAAACCAACTCCTCAATGGCAAATGTCGCTCCAAAAACCAACTCCAACTACTCACAAATGCTCACAAAAAATGCAATGAAATAGTTGTGAGGAAAGATGAGGGTGTTGGGTCACCTTTATAGGCATGGGAGAGGGGTAGAGGGGCTAGGAAATAGTTTAAACAAAAAAAATTGATTTCAAGTCCACTAAGGCCGCCTTTTTTTTCTTGTCGTCGAGACAGGTCGGTTTAAGCCGAGCTCGGCTGATCCATCTGATCCATTATCGAACCAACTGTTTCGGTGACCAACTCGATTGGTTCGTTAATGGACTAGTCGCTGAACCAGATAATTGACCTAGTAGGTCCGAGCACCGGTATGGTTCGGTCAACCAGGCCTAATCCGAGTCAGACCATCCTAGATTTAAACTATGGTTTGAATAGCCTATTAGCCTAATAATTCCCCTCAATAATAAAATAATGTGCAAGAATAACAAAACTTGGTGACAATCCCACCAAGATAGCTCCATAATACAAAGATAAGCCTCTAAAAAAGGCAAAATAATAGATACAATGAGTCGTTGGGCCATTGAAGAGGCCTAGTTGAGTCCAAAGTGTGCCAAGGTGAGAGAATAGGCTCCAAACATGGTGATCAAGTGGGTGAACCTTGATATCCAAGCAAATCAAATGTAGTGTCCCCAAGTGGGTGTGGGAACACAATGACCTCCTCATGGATCTCCAAGTGGATCGATAATGCTTGTATACAATATATAAGGGCTAGAATGATGACATAAGCCCTCCCTTTGTCTCCCATGGTGAGACACATCCTCATATGGGCTTTGGAACACCAGCCAAGTGTGTGGTGTAAGTGTGACGTCGGTTGGGCATGGTTGTTCAAGTGCATCATCCTCATCCAAAAGGTGGAACACGAACAATCAATGAATCGTATTAAGGGATCCAAGAAGTGGCAATCTTCTCTCTGTTATGGTCGAGGCCCAGGCCACTCAACACTCACCCTACAAGCGCCAATATGACCCTCTGGAGAGCTTAGATCCCATATAAGGAGACCAAACCCCAAATGGAGACCCACCTGCAATCCTGTATAAGATCCAATGCGTCCCCTCGCCTTCAAGTACAACAAATCATTAGAGTAATCGAATAAAAGAGATTACAAGTCATGGAAACAAGTGGACATTTCATAGTGGCATGCACTTCCATTGTAGGCTTTAGCATGTACAGCTCTCTCCAAGCTCAATAAGAGGGCTAGCCAAGGAACCTATTATGTGGTTTCTACCTCTAAGGGGGTGACATGTCTGTGGTACATCCATCAAGTGGTAGGTGGCATGTGAGATAATGATGGAACGGAATGGAGCATCAGCGGAAGCCTCCAAGCCACATGCCATAGTACAAGGGTAGCTATAATAGGGAAGCCCACACTTGGGTATATGGATGTAGGAGGGAGCAATTGCAGTACAAGAATTACCTCAGCCTTTGTTTTTCCACCCTTCTTCATATACCTTTTACCTTTGATTGATTTTTCTTCATAACTCCTCGAGGCTCCAGGGGATGAGAGCATGATGTGTAGGATATAGCAGTAAATACCCCCTTAAGGTGGGGTAGTTCATCACTATTAAAATCGACAACTAGGACCAAACTCCATGTGGGTCATCTTATTAATGGACGCTGATATTTTTCTTGGATCCCTCTCATCGAGAGGTGTAGAATTGATCTAAAGATCATCCGATTCCGATAAATATTCATGGAGATATGAATTTAATTGTGTTATGGGACAATTCGTCAAGATCGGCTAGCAACCAAATAAACCCCACTTGTGCTCAACGTTTTAGTATAAATAGAGGTGGCCTTCAAGTCATTTCAACACACTTGGGATCTCTTCCTCTCTACTTGTCTTCGGGTTTTTAGTAGGAGAGATCCTAAGGGATAATGCTGCCCTAATCTAAAGGGCATAAGCCGGAACTATCAAGAAAAGTCGGAACTGTCGAGAATAACCAAAATTGCGGGAACTATCGAAACTGTCGGGAATTGTCGGAACTGCCGAGAATAGCCGGAACTGTCGGGAATAGTCGGAACTGCCGGGAATTGTCGAGAACTGTTGGAACTGCGGGAATAGCCGAAATTGTTGTGAACTGCCAGAATTGTCGGGAACTGTCGAAACTGTCGGGAATAGCCAAAATTGCCAGAACTGCCGGGAATAGCCGGAATTGTCGGAACTGTCGGAACGGTCGGGAATAGCCGGAACTATCGGGAACAACCAGAACTGCGGAGAACAACCGGAACAGTCGGGAAAGCTGACGCAGGGGGCAGAAGTTGGAACTGTCGGGAACTACCGGAACTTTCAGAACTGCTGGGAATAGCCGGAACTGCTGGAACTGCCGAGCACTGCCGAAACAGGCAGGAAAGCTGACGCAGAGGGCAGAAGTCGAAACTACCGAGAACAACAGGAACTGCCGGAACAGCCAAAAACTGTCGGCACTGACAAAACTGCCAGAACTGCCGGGAACAGCCGAAATTGCCAGAACTGTCGGAACTGCTGGAACAGCCAGGAACAGCCGAAATTGCCAGAACAATCGGAACTGCTTGAACAGCCAGGAATAGCCGAAATTGCCAGAACAATCGGAACTGCTGGAACTGCCGGGAACAGCTGGAACTGCTGGAACTGCCGGGAACTACCGGAACAGCCAGAGCATCTGCCTCCGAAGGAGAGCAGCATGCAAGGGACAACTAACTAACATTGGGACAGTTGTATGGTACTTAGCAGCAAATACACCAAGCATGCAATGTTACAGCTATCATGCAAGGGACAACTAGCATGCAACAACAAGCATGCAAAAGGACAACAAGCATGCTAGGGACAACAAGTAAGCAAGATGCAACCAGCACATAAGCCAGTATGGCAACATGGTGCAGCAATAGCACATAATGCAGTACAGTGATGGGTACAGTCATGATTAATGAAGCATGATGAGATGCAGCATAGTGATGATGGGTGCAACATGGTGCAGCACGGTGAGGTGCAGCATGATGACGAAATGCAGCACAATGATAGGTGAAGGAGTCACCTTGGA
>APFE031171479.1:294494-305997 GCA_000404065.3 Pinus taeda | reverse complement strand
ATTAATGAAGCATGATGAGATGCAGCATAGTGATGATGGGTGCAACATGGTGCAGCACGGTGAGGTGCAGCATGATGACGAAATGCAGCACAATGATAGGTGAAGGAGTCACCTTGGAGAATCAGTTTAAGCAGCATGTCTTCAACTGATCTCATATATCATCTTCTTAGAGATGATCTATGCTCTTATCTAGATAAGTCAAAGTGTTGACTTCTGTTGTAAACATACTATCTCTCTCTCCCTCTGCTGAACTATTGAAGAACATATAAGAAGAATTGATCAAGGGTTTCCCCACACTGGAGTTTGTCCCTGGCTAGCGCCACATCTTGTGTCCTCTTGTCTTGGCTTGTCTTCTGTGATTTATGTTTAAGTTATATCTACAGTTTACTTTAATGTTGATGTGATTGCTAATCTGGAAAAGATATTGAGCTAACTGTAAAAATTGAAATAAATTTCTCTAAGCATAGAACATACCTAAAATTAACATGGTATCAGGGCTGAGGTGAAGACAATGCCCAAGCAAGAGTAAAAGAGCAATCACCGAAGAAGACAGTTGGGAAAGGACAAAAGGATCAGTGGATTCCTCATCCCTCTTCAAATTCAACGAGGGTGAAGTCAAAGCAGATAATATTATCAGAATGGCGCAGCGGAAGTTTCTGATGCCCTACCTAAAGATCACTTCATTGGGAAGTCCAGATCAAAGGGTGGAAGGAAAGGCAGATGCCTCAGTTGCAATAAGTTTGGCCATTATGCGAAGGAGTGTCCGAATGGCAGAGACACATCTCTTGATGAAGATAACAATCATTCCAGGGACATCTTCAATGATCAAAGGAATGACAGGTAATGCAGGTCATCAAGGAAATGGCTGGCTCTTCAAAAAAAAAAGCAAGGAACCGCAGGTATGAAGAATCAAATGTTGTTTTTGATAAGATAAAGAAGTGTTATCTTGTATTGGCCCTCTCCTTCAGATTCTTTGGGAATCTGGCTTATTGATTGTACTGATTCAATGCACTTCATCGGATAGAAGGGTGCACTCCCTAATTTGGTAGAGATGGAAACAATCGTGGGATTATACTTGGAGCCGATGTCACCTATCCCGAAAAGGGTGTAGGGAATGTTACCCCTAAATTGAATGAGGGTAACTCGATTCATTTACAGAATCTATTTTATGTACCTGATCGCAAGAAGACCCTGGTGTCCATTTCAGCAATGGAAGTCAAAGGTTACGAAGTGGCACTCATCGATGGAAAGGTACGTGTTTGAAAATAGAATTTTCAAAGATGTTTTTGAGTTCAGGGTTGTATCAAGTTGCAAGAATTCCACTAGGGACCATGTCCATTGACACATAGCACCGAAGCTCTGTGAGTCAGATGGTGACAGGGATGCCTGAATTCAAAAAGAGTATGAAAGTACATGTCTGAGATGTACCGAAGGAAAATCTTACAAGAGGACCATTCCCCTCATGTAGCAGGTCCACAGGTTTGGAACAACCCGAGGGGTTTGAGATTGATGATCAGGAATCTCACGTATGCAGGTGGAAGAAAGCCCTCTATGGCTTGAAGCAAAACTCCTCGGGCGTAGTATCAAAGGATTGATAGCTGTCAGCTAAAGCTGAGATTCACTAAAAGCGAAGCCGATCCAAACCATTGTTTGAAGGTTGTGGATGATAGACCTCTCATACCAGCACCTTATGAGGACGACCTATTTCTGACAGGTGCAGATTCTCTCATTTGCAGAAGTAAGAGGGAGTTGGATTCCGGATGTGGAATGATAAACTGCAAACCTGTGACTAGCTCGAGGATCTTAACTTTCAGAAGTTATATGGTAGTGATGTCGGACCAGATTTGGGAAATTCCTCTGAGTTCCATAAACTCATTTGCATTGATGTTCTTAGTGAACTTCTATCCGGACATATGTTTTGTAGTTAGCATGGTAAGCTCATATTTGGTTGAGCCTCACTGGATTGGTGCTAAGAATCTTCTGAGATATCTTACAGGCCTAATCGCTCATGGATTAAGATACATTGCCGGAAATATGAAACTGCATGATTATTCGAATGTTGACTAAGCAGGCAGTGTGGAGGATCACTAGAGCACTTCTCAGTGCTGGTTCTCTTTGGATTCTGCTTCGATATCATGAATGAGCAGGAAGCAAAAGTCAGTTGCTATAAGCACCACCGAGACCGAATACATAGCTACGATGTAACAACCCATCTATAAATACAAAGAACTCAAGCATAATAGCAGGTATACGGTACATGCATATGATAGCTACATATGCATGTGTCGCATACACCGCACTAGTATTTTATACTAAATCGATTATAAGTGCTACATATCATGACCCCTCTGGGAAAAGAAGCTCTACTCATTCATCAATATTGCGTAATGTATGGTTAAATCAAAGAGGACTATATATATATATATTATATGCTCCAGAATATTGATAAAATCATATTAATAAATTAATAAAATAAAGGTTAAATATTAATATAAATAATTAATTAAAAAGGTCCAAGTATAAACTTATAAACTTTATATTAAAACAAATATAAATAAACTCTATATTTAAACAAATATAAATAAACATTATATTAAAATAAATATAAATAAAACTTTATATTAAAATAAATATAAATCAAACAAAGTAATATGATAAAAGTAGATATAAACGTTATAAAGTTAATGCTATGTGAATATACAAATGGTCATCTTAAAAACATTAATAAATATCTTATGGTCTCAAAAACGCATATTTTCATTCACGACTGAATCGAGACCAGGAAGGGCTACGTAGGCGGAGGCGTGGCATTAACAGGGTAAGCGGTGGCTGCAGGTGGGAGGGCGGCCACCGCCAAACCAGAGGATATAAACCGCAAGTCATGGGTGAGCACGGGAGGAGAAAACCAGGAGGAAGAATTTGGAAGGCAAAGGAATCAACCATTGGAAGAGCTTGAGCGTTCTAAGGTTCTGGGCACAGGGGATAGTCAACTTCTGTTGAGAAGCTTACTGGATTGAGCAGCCAGGCTCTGCTCAGTCTGGCTGGGTGGAATGAGTCTCTCGGTAACTGGAGCAGCGTAGCTGTAGGCATCTTCAACTGCAGCAGTTCAGGTAGGTACTTCAACTGTAGGTAAATTCCTTACTGTTTTCTGTATATCTGTTTCTCGGTTCTTACAACGAGTATGATCTCGTGTGAAGCTGCATGGTTGCAGAAGTTCTTAAGTGAGTTTTTTGTACACATGATGAATACCATTGTGATTCTCTATGACAACCAGAGGGGGGATTCAATTATTGAGGAATCCCGTATTCGATGATTGGTCCAGCAGATAGACACCAGATACTACCTTATCTAGGATATGGTAAGTCGATGAGCGAGGAGGTTCCATCGCATTGAGACTAATGTACAGGTCCCAGACATTTTGTCGAAAGCCCTAGGGAAAGGTCAAATTTGTGACTTTCCCGAACGACTTGGAGTCGTTGAGAGACCTTCTTATAAGGGTCCTGCATGTTGCATGCATTGAGCTCTGGGAGCTCTGGGGGGCTTGGGGTACTTACTGGAGCAACATACGACCACAGGGCGACTCACCCTCCCCTGGTGGTGCGCTATGTACAAGATGACAGGTTCAACCTTCCCCTGTGATACCTCATGGCGGCTATGGAACAAGATGATTAGTTCTCCTGTGGGTCGGGATGATTATTTCTCCTATGGCAACTATGGAATAGGATGATTAGTTCTCCTGTGGGCCGGGATGATTAGTTCTCCCATGGCAACTGTGAAACAGGATGATTAGTTCTCCTGTGGGCCGGGATGATTAGTTCTCCCGTGGCGACTATGGGGCAGGATGATTCGTTCTCCTGTGGACATGATGATTAGTTCTCCTGTCGAGGCATCCTACCCATGCAGTCTAGGACTCATGCGAAGTACCTCTCATCTGATCAATGAGCAAGAAAATGGGGTTAGGGACCATAGTAGTACTATCGATGGACGCATCAATGTATCTACCGTACTCCCTATGCTAGGATGACCTCCATTGATATGGGATCAATGAAACTGATCTGGGATGAGTATGAGTGGTTTGAGACACTCTCTTGTGATATTGATCTTGGATCAATAAAACTAACTTCGGGCCAGTAAGAGTGATGTGACACACTCTCTTCAGATGAAACTGACTTCGAGTCAGTAGAGAATGGTATGAGACATTCTCGATCAATTCTTCTTCTTCATGGCTCAGCACAGCACAGCAGAGCAAAGCAAAGCAGAGCTCAACAGAGCAGAGCAGTGCAAGGCACTGATGGCAGAGATAGTATATTCGGACATATGGATTAGCAGATGGAGTTCTTCCTAGTTGAGAGGGAGTGTTAAAATTGGCACTAGGGCCAAACTTCATGTGAGTCATCTTATTAATGGAAGTCGATATTTTTCTTAGATCCCTCTCATCGAGAGGTGTACGATTGATCTAAAGATCATCCAATTCCGATAAGTATTCATGGAGATATGAATTTATTTGTGTTATGGGACAATTCGTCGAGGTCAGCCAGCAACCAAATAAACCCCACTTGTGCTCAACGTTTTAGTATAAATAGAGGTGGCTTTCAAGGCATTTCAACACACTTGAGATCTCTCTCTCTACTTGCCTTTGGGGTTTAGTAGGAGGAGAGATTCTAAGGGATAACGCTGCCCTAATCCAGAGGGCATAAGCCGGAACTGCCGAGAAAAGCCGGAACTGCCGAGAAAAGCCGGAACTGCCGAGAACTGTCGGAACTACCGGGAATTGCCGGAACTGCCAGGAATAGCCAGAATTGTTAGAACTGTCGGAACTGTTGGGAATAGTCAGAACTGTCGGGAATAACCAGAATTGCCGAGAACTGCGGGGAATAGCCGAAATTGTCAGAACTGTCGAAATTGCCAAGAATAGCTGGAATTGCCGAAACTGTCGGAACTACCCGGAATAGCTGGAACTGCATCGAACAGCCGGAATTGCTGGGAACAGCTGGAACTACCAGAACAGCCGGGAAAGCTGATGCAAAGGGCAGAAGCTGGAATTGCCGGGCACTGCCAGGAACTACCGGGAAAAGCTGGAACTGTCGGAACTGCTGGGAATAGCCGAAATTGCCGGAACTGCCGGAACAGGCGAGAACGCTGACGCAGAGGGTAGAAGCCGGAACTGTCGAGAACAATTGGAATTGCCGGAACTACCGAAATTGCCGGAACTGCTGGGAACAGCTGGAATTGCCAAAACTGTCAGAACTGTCGGGAACTACCGGAACAGCCAAAGCATCTGTCTTCGAAGGAGAGCAGCATGCAAGGGACAACTAACTAACACTGGAACAGTTGTATGGTACTTAGCAGCAAATACACCAAGCATGCAATGTTACAGCTAGCATGTAAGGGACAGCTAGCATGCAACAGCAAGCATGCTAGGGACAACAAGCAAGCAAGATGCAGCCAGCATGTAGGCCAGTATGGCAACATGGTGTAGCAATGACACATAATGCAGTACAGTGATGGGTACAGTCATGATTAATGAAGCATGATGAGATGCAACATAGTGATGATGGGTGCAGCATGGTGCAGCACGGTGAGGTGCAGCGTGATGACGAAATGCAGCACAATGATAGGTGAAGGAGTCACCTTGGAGAATCAGTTGAAGCAGCATGTCTTCAACTGATCTCATGTATCATCTTCTTAGAGATGATCTATGCTCTTATCTAGATAAGTCAAAGTGTTGACTTCTGTTGTAAACATACTATCTCTCTCTCTCTTGCTGAACTATTAAAGAACATATAAGAAGAATTGATCAAGGGTTTCCCCACATTGGGGTTTGTCCCTGGCTAGCGCCACATCTTGTGTCCTCTTGTCTTGGCTTGTCTTCTGCAATTTATGTTTATGTTCTATCTGCTGTTTACTTTAATGCTGATGTGAGTGCTAATCTGGAAAAGATATTGAGCTAACTGTGAAAATTGAAATAAATTGCTCTAAGCATAGAACATACCTAAAATTAACAATCACCAACCAGGGGTTGAGACAATCATGGATTTATTAATGATGTACGGGGTCAATATGAGGGGCCCTAGAAACCAGGGTGATAGCCATAATGATAGGGGTAGAGCTCATGTTTGGCTTTTGCCTACGTGCTAAATTTGTATGTCTTAGCCATCTTTTGCATTTTACAGTACATTTCCTACTGAGAATGTCCAAAATATGCTTTTTCTTTTCTTTACGCTGCATCAACCTTTGGGGCATCATTCCAGGCCTAACCCAAGGTGTGGATAAGGGGAGGGGGAAGTTAGCTCCTTTGGACCCAATGAACAAATGTGGACCTGGATGGGAAAATTGATAAATGGAGTTAAATAAGTGGAGGGGAGGTGATGTATATGGTGTCAGGAAGCAGAACCACGCAACCAAAATCGGGTTTTCCCATGTACTGCCATCCCTAAAGCTAGTAGCCAGTAAAGGAGATCCCACTGGACTAGGATATACAGTTAACCATCAAATGGGACAAAGGAAACAAGGGTATAGACCTAACTCACTCTTTCCACCGACTCCCCCCACTAATCCATGCCCAAAAGTATCCATGACAACTAAACAAAAATACCCAACTACACAATGAAAAGCCATACCTTTGGGTTTGGAGGGCCCACCTTCAAACATATGATCATAACAGATGGGCGAGGAACCACATGGCTAGCTCAGGTGGCGGAGATAGTGGCACATTGAGCTATCTCGTGGCTACAAGGGGCAGCTAGCTACCAGTTGAGGACCATCTAGGAGAAAACATTTCTCCTATGGGTGTCACCCACAGGTGGTGGGTAACAAGAAGCAATAACCATTAAACAAACTAGGGTACCTAGATGAGATGTCTTGTCTTGATGATATTTAGTAGCCATTCTTTCTTGGAAATGGTGCAGCCCTTTCATTGATCCTTGTCCTTGAATCCTTCAACGTTACTTCTTAGAGCCGCAACATTTTTTACCTTCTTCTATCCTTCATTTTAATTTGTCCTTTGAGGAATTTTGTTGTCATCCTTTTCATCAATCTTGTTCTGCAAGGACTTGGAGTTTGTGCCTACATTGCATGTAGCTTTGCCTGCTTCTTTTCTCTTCATTTTCAACATCCTACAAATGTAGATTTCCCTGTTTCTTTTGTCTTTTCGTTCAATATCCTACAAATGTTCCTTTTTCCATTCCTTGAGTTTGTTGATTTCATTTAGAGCTACATCAAGTTCCTTTTGGTTTTGATTGACTTCTTCCTCATGCTTCTGAACAAATTCTTCTAACTGACTTGTCAAATGTTTCCCTTTCTTTTCTACTTCCTGTACTTGAAAACTTAGAAGGGAGATTTCTTCTTCAAATATTCGATTTGCAATAAATGGTGAAGAAAACACCCGAACTTACTTCAAGATGATCCATACAGTGAAGTTTCAGCAAGAGGATAATCAAATAGTCATGATTAATATTTCCATTTAGTGGCCCAAGAATTTGCAAGATAATGCCACTGTAGGTTTCAGTTTATGGGACTACCGAATAAGTTTCAATGCATAGAGAAAGACCAATGAACTTTCTTCATGAGAGAAGGCCTCCAAATTGTCCACAGAACAAATATTCAGGCTCACCTTACCTCATGTTCCTCCAACTTAATAACCTTCGAGAATTTTCTCAGAAGAGAGCTCTTGAAATGGCTGAAATTGCACCATACATGCCTCTATAACCCCGTGAAAGGAGCCTCAAGAAATCAATGAAATGCCTCAAATCAATGAAGAGTATTTGCAATAAAAGTATATGCTGCAAGAGGTCGTGTAAGGGCTTCAAATGTTGCCTTAGGATCAGCTCAAAAGGAGGTTCGAAAACTTTCATTAGAGCCCCAAAACAATGTGTGAATTTCCACCTGTAAACAAGCTTAAAGCTAGCGAAAACCATTCCCCAAAATATCAATTTTAAGCCCAAACATAGATTAACAACTTCAAATTCCAGCGTGTGCCTTGACCTTTTGTTGAGATGGAGAGTGACTATGCTAGGTCGAGATTTCAGAGAGGAATGTGAGCTATATCATGCCATTGTGGAGAGTTCATGCCCTATATATAACTAATGAGAGGGCTATTGGAGGGGTCAGCTAGCCCTAGTGCCAACCTGAACTTTTAGAGGGAATTTTTAATTTAAATTTTGAATTTTTGGAGCCACATTCCCTTATGAGGTCGATTTGCAAGGAGGGAACTCCGAATTTTAAATTTCAAATTTTATAATAAAACCTCTATTTTTTTTACTTTCATTAAGCCTCTTAAATTTCTCAAATAAATAAATTTCTTTGCAACACCTCCTTTGGTGTTTTTGACCATTGAGTGGGGTTCCTTGATTAGGAAAATCTCTCAAACCATGAGGAGCCTTGCGACAAGCCACATACCATTAGAATCGGTATGACGAGGAGAACTGTTAAATTTGGAAACTAGGGCCAAACTTCATCTTGGATAGCTCCTATGAGGCAGTTGATATTTTTATTGGATTCCTCTCTCTGAGAGATGTAGGATTGATCTAAAGATCATCTCATTCTGCATGTACAAATGGAATTATGAATTTATTTTGTTTATGGACAAATTATCAAGGTCAACCAGCAAACTAATGTAGGCTCAGAAGCCCAACAGTCACGTCTATTCATCCTCAACATTTGCATATAAATACAAGGTGCCTCCTCCTCATTTAGACACTTCACTCACTCACATATCTCTCTCCCCTTCATTGATTGGGAACAGATTTTTGAGGTAGCTCTCCACACGTGCGAAGAAGGGAAGTTATATTCCTGCGTTGACCAAAGTTGCAGGAAGGGATTTTTACCAACATTGATCTGTTTGACTGCGGTTTTGTGAGGGTTATCTCTGTTTGGGCAGGCCGCATTTCTGGGCACAGAAAATGAGGCAGACCGTACCGTTTGACCAGCGTTGACTACAGTAGGGTTTGACTGCAACGTTGACTTTCAATGACCAAGTTTGACTGGATATTTTTGGACTGTTTTTGGGCTGATTTGATTTGTTGTTGGAGGCTCAGTTGATCAAGTTTGATTGAGCTGTTTTGGAGATCAAATTTTGCCCTGTTGACCAACGTTGACTTTTTGGTTAGGGCTTTCTGTAGTTGTTGTTTATTGGGACAGAATTCACTGTGATTGGGCAAGTGAATATTGCATATTGTTCTCTCTCTTTCCCTGCTGAACTTTTGAAGACTAACAGAAAGAATTGATCAAAGGGTTTCCCCACATTGGGGTTTGTCCCTAGCTAGCGCCATATCTTGTGTCCTCTTGTCTTGGCTTGTCTTCTACTTTTATTGTTTATGTTCTATCTGCATTTTACTATCATGTTGATGTGATTGCTAATCTGGATATTGATATTAGGCTAATAAGAAAATTGAAGTAAAATTGCTCTTAAGCATAGAACATACCATTGTTATCTAAAATTAACAAGAATCAATTGATGATGATTTGGAGCTCAAACAAATTAATCTTCTTACCCAATGTTCTCATCAATTGCAAAGCATCAAGGGCATTTTAGGACTTCTCTACATTTGAAGCTTCCAACTAATGCAATTTAGACAAATATTAAGAGCGTTCATGAACCAATATTGGCATCAATGACAACACCATTCAACAAGTTGTGAGAAGAATTTTCATCTTAATTCCAATGGCATTTACATCATGCATGATGGCTATAATTTCAAAGACTAGATCTAGGGAGTCATCCTCTTTCAACTCAAGGTTGAAGAGATTGAACAACAATTGAATAATCTCTACTTCTAAGTGTGAGCCATATACATCCTTCAAATTCTTCAATGCACCATAAGAATTTTTAATTGAAACTATGACGATTCACTTCTTCACTTACAGAAGCAGCAGTCAGGGCATAGGCTTTGTTGCCTTTGTTCTCCCAAATGGCTAGCTCCTTTTCTAAAGTGGGCTTGATAGGTGCAATGTTCTCTTCTCCTTCGCAGATTCCTTTCCACAAGTCAATTAAAATGAGGGTGTGCCTAATCTTTCTAGACCATTTTTGGTAATTCTCCTTACCAATCAACACCACGCCAACAATGGAGATGAGAGAATGCACCTTAAAAAAAATCTTGAGCTAAGGCCTCAATGCAGCATGCTCTGACCTTGTAAAGATGTGGTCCATCGAATGGGAGTGACTAGAGTCGAGGTGTATTCCTAGCAGGGATTTTATTACAAGCTACACATTAAAATATTTGGTAAAAAATTCAAATCTTTTCACAACATACTATTGAAACACTTGTTATCGAGGCGGAAATTCATTGGTGAGTTCAACCAAGTTTGTAAGCAATCCATGTTTGTATTTGAAGACAATATATTTGTAATTGTATAGATGTATTCATAGATAAATATTTGATAGAATGAATAAGAATGATGAATATTACAATGAGGGCCCCCTTTATAAATACCTAGGAAGGGTGTCTTTTCACTAATGGACATGCCTTCCTAATAAGACACATTTTCATTAAATGGTTGATTATCATTATTTATTATATATTATTATTATTTATTATTATGTTCATAACATTGTCATCCCCTTAAAAATTGCTTTGTCTTCAAACCAAGGGTAATGAGGCATATTGTAGAAAAAAAAAACATTTCTCGTTATGAGTCCTCTTCTAGAATTAGGTGGTAATCTCTTTCCTTGAAAATGAAATTAACATGATTGGCTTTATAAAAATTTAGGTCGCCACTAACTTCAACTTCATTTTACCATTTCCAAGAGTAAATTCTAACTCCAACAACCATGCTCTAATTTATTTAATAATATTTTTCCTTTATGAATTATATTATTCTAATTCCTTTTGATATAGCCTTTATCCCAATGTGGAAAAAGTCGAAGTCGGGATTAATTCGGCAAGGGTCCAAAAGTTGAAAAACTCATTAAAGTCAGGAGTTTTTTTAAAAAGTCGGCAAAAAGTCGGCAAAATTAAAAAAACACAAAATTATTCATTTTTTATTTTATTTTTTTAACATCTAGAGTATCCACAACATCAAATAAATGCACTTCCACATAAACATGTAAAGTAAGCTAATATATAATATGTATATGAAGTCTAGTGCTACATCACATATCAAAATAGTGAATCAACTCCTGAATTTTGAGTCATGTTTAAGTCTCAACTCTCAAGAGTCAAAATATCAACAAAAAATATAATAGATGTATATCATGAGTCATCTAAAAGTCATCAAATAATCAGTCACTGAGATCCTCTTCCCCTTTTAACTTTTGTTACCGCTAATTGTATTAAGAAATAAGTCATGCATTTATTCAGTAGATTGTAATCTGCTTGGGTAATAAGGTGTTAGGTGGTAGGTCCAATGAAAATAAACAGTGAGTATCACAGTAGATGTGAAAATTAACGCTTGGTGACTCCAAGCTGCTTATTTTATGAGAAAGCAGTAGTTGTCAGATTACTAACCTAGCCTTGGCATCTATTATTCAAAAACTCTTGGAGGTAAAATCCACTTCTGATACATA
>APFE031171479.1:225946-286430 GCA_000404065.3 Pinus taeda | reverse complement strand
CAAACAATACAATGCAATAACTTGAAAATGCATGGATGGAAGCTTCAATTTACAGTTTTTTCACCTTTGCGGCCTCTTTATCCGTGGCCTGGGAAGGGAGGCAGACTTTTTGGGTCGACTCCCGATTAAATCGGGAGTATAAGGAAAAAATCGCGATTTTTTCCTTTGTGAAAAAGTCGCCAAAAAGTCAGGGGATTAAATCGTTTAGTTCAAAAAATTGTGTTTTTAGGATTAAATCGGGATTTTTTGCAGACTTTTTCCACACTGCTTTATCCTTTGTGAACTATGTTAAATATCAAAAAACTCTCAAAATTTGACGTTTAGTTACACCCCTTCTTCGGATTTGATTATGGCACCCCGAACCTTGGAATTTAACTTTTGATCATGAAAAAATGAACAATAGCACTAGATCGGTATTGGTATTGATAGGTTTACTAGTTTGTTATCTATAACAACTAAAACAACATTGGGATCGTGATTGGGAATGAGACCATGTGCTCCCACAACACTCCAAGATATATATTCCCAAACTCCAAATATATGTTGCCATTATCTCGAATGGATTTTTGGATTCAAAACCAGATTCTTCAAACACGCAGGGCTCACGTATCTCAAGCTCCCAATTGTTAGGTCATAACTTTCCACAGTTCTCGATTCGTCGATGATTACGCTATCCCTGAAGTCTGCAATCTCCAAGTTGCCTCCATCCTTGTTGATCAAAATATTGGTGGGCTTCAAATCAAGGTGTACGATTGCAACATTCTCTTAAGTAATTAAGTGCGTAAAGAAGTTTTCTCACTATCAAGGGAAGATCCCTGTCATTGATTCTCTTGTGCACTTTGATGAGATTGCTAGTGTTCCTCCATTAACTTACTCAAAGAGAATACTGTTAGTTTTTGTATCATCAAGAATGGTGTTCTAGTCTCGATAGTTGGCAAAGAGGCTAAGAAACACTTGGAATCCATAACCCAGAAAAATTTTCAAGAAAATCCACCTAGTAATGCCTTAATTAAGTTAATTAATTAGTAACTAAATTTTCCCTAACTCTAACTTAGGAAAAATGATTAATTAATAGGGATTAATTAAGGAAGGTGCAATTTCTCTAGAAACCCACACAGATCGACTAGTAATCACAGCCATTGATTAAGTTTTAATCTTGGTCGTTGGAGTCCCACAGTGAAATTATAAGAAGTCGATGGATAAATGGAGGAACACACTTGAGATATTTCCTTGGGCAGTTCAACCCTCCAGAAAGCAGCAACAGTTGTCAAAAGAGTTTGAGCCAGAGAAGGGAAGTAGAGACAGAGAGGGGTAGGTGCAGTGCGTCTGGAGAAAGTCTTCCATATACGGAGAGTCAGCGACAAGAGGGCCAAGTTTCCTTAGTGAGGTTGCGCAGTGCTGGCGCAGAAGCTTCAGAGGCAGAGTTCGATTTAGCCAAACATAGGATCAATTCAGTTGTTGGAGGCCGGGATAATTTTCAAAAGGGGTTAGCGAATCATTCTCAAAGGCTAGATTGGGCAGACGGCTTGATCAGTTACAGTTCCATGCATAGTGTTCTAGTGTCTATGCAGATTTGACGCAAAGGCCGATGCACGGTTTTTGTGGAGCCCATTTTGTGCCAATTTTGGAGCTAGATCAGTGTCAAGTGAGACAAAATTTGTCTAACTAATTTTTGTGGCTAATTTTCCTACAGTGGAATGTTAGTTTGGGCATCCAGCTGTACTCAGATTATTTCACTGCTGCTTAATAGTTAAAACCCTCAGTTGTTGCATCGGTTTTCCCAAGTTGGGTTTTTTCCGAGGACTTTAGTCCAAAAATAACTATGTCATTTTTTTTGTATGTGCCTGTAGTTTCGCAGATTCCAGTTTATCTTCCGCAATATTTTTATTTGTGAAGATTGCAGTATGATTAATTCATTATTTTTGTAGCAGTATACTGCTAAATTAATTTACAGTTAGAAGAATTAATTCTAGTTGTTGCAATAGAATTTCAATAGTGAAATTTTCACATGGTATCAGTTCGATTTTGATCATACAAGGAAGCTCAGACGCAGAGGCAAAAATTTATTGTTCAAAGGGAGTAGTAGGACGAATTTCTAGAGGCTGCACATAGCCTAAGCCAGGCAGTGTGAGTTGCTTGAGCAGGTTTGATTTTTCAGTGCCGGTGGGCAGAAAAATTCGGCTTGACAATTCAAGTGATTCCAAAAGGCAGAAGGGCAGTTGTAGCTTAGATTTTCCCTGAGAAGATTCCTAGTCTGGGCACAGAAGGGTTTTGGAACAGTTGCTAGAACAGAATCAGCATCGGGTGGAAGAGAAAGTGCACATACACAAAGAATCTCTCAGAGGGTTTCCAGCCTAAAAACTCTTTTTTTCCCAGTTGCAGTTAGCAGTAGCTGTAAGCAGAATTTCTCACTCCAGAAGGGAGTGCAAGTAACAGATTCAACAACCAAGCAGGGGAAAAGAGGGAGTTTCCAGTTCAGATTCGAGATGGCCAGAGTTGGACTTAGAGATGAGGATAGGTTGGAGGGAACCTCCAACTTTGTCATCTAGAAGGCTACGATGTCCTTCCTACTAGAGGAATATGGCCTGATAGCCTATGTAGATAATGTGGTGCCAGTTCCTCAGGATGCAGATCAGCTGAAGGAGTACAAGCGATGATCTTGTATGGTGTCCAAGACAATATAGTCTCACATATATCTAGCAAGAATACTGCCAAGAAAAAGTGGGACGCTCTCGACTGGCTATATGAAAATTCTACCGAGTAGCAGAAGATGTTCCTACAGGAGAAGCTGAGAAACATCAGGATGCAGAAGGGAGAAGGCATAGATCCCTTCCTCACCAAGATTCAAACGGTCCGTGATCAACGTGCAGCAATTGGGGAGGCACCACGACCAATAGAGCTTGTACAGTTGGCATTGAACAATGTCTCATAGGAGTGGCAAGTCTTTGTCCAAAGTATCTTGGACAGACACCAACTGCATAAATGGGACAAGATGTGGTCAAACCTATAGCAAGAGGAGTTGAGGTGAGCTCTATTGAAGAGCACCATTAGTGGAAGCAGTAGCAAGGGCACGAAGGGTAAGAAGGAAGAGGAGAGAATAAGAAGAAGGACCTATCTAAGGTCCATTGTTTCAAGTGTAGCGAGCTTGGACACTACAGTACTCAGTGTCCTCTCAGGAAGAAGGACAAGCAGGACCAGACGGCAACATCTGCAAAGATAGACAAGTTGTCCTCCAGGCTGGAGGAAGATTTTGCCATGTTTGCAACTATACATCTAGAAGTGAGGTGGGGCGATATGGAGCTATAGTCCCAGAGTTGCGCAGAGGTTTGGGCAAGGTCCATTAAGGGGTCTTCCTCACGGATTATTACCTTGCTACGGAGGTCCACAATATTCAGTAGCAAGATGGATTAGTGTTAGTGATGCAGTCAAATTCCAGAGTGACAGTTGCAATAATGTGCTAAGGAGCACAAAGCAGTGTTGAAAGCAAAGTGGGAGGCTCAATAGCAGAGTCTGCAGCAGCGCAAATTCCCCAGTGGACAGTGCAAAGGCTACTAGCAGTCAGATGCTCAAGAGACAGACGCATCATAGGGACATAGTTGTTTCAGTATTTCGGATGCTTCTCAATTGTAGTAGTTGCAGTAGCAGCAACAATAGTTGAGAGGGAGTTGCAGTGCAGAGGTAGAGTTGGCAGCGGTATCGCAATATCAGTAGCAACACAGATGCAACATCAGAGTTGGGCAGAGTTTGGTGGGCAGTGGCAAGCAATCACAGTGGCCAAATATTAGCAGCGTATGGAGGATGATACAGGGACACAGTGTTGGAGAAGTTCAACACTAGAACATCGTCCTCGCTAAGAGGGAGTGCTAGTTTTTGTAGCATCGGATGGTTTTCTAGTCTCAAAAGTTGTTAGAGAGGGTAAAAAACACTAGGACTCCAACCAAGAAAAGGTTTCAGGAAAATCCACCTAGAAATGCCTTAATTAAGTTAATTAATCAGTAATTAAATTTTTCCTAAGTCTTAGAAAAAATGATTAATTAACAGGAATTAATTAAGGAAGGTGAGAATTCTCTAGAAACTCACATGGGTCGACTAGGAAATAATCTCAGCCATTGATTAAGTTTTAATCTTGGTCGTTGGAGTCCCACAGTGAGATTATATGAAGCCGATAGGTAGATGGAGGATATGAAGCCAATAGGTAGATGGAGGAACACACTTGAGATCGATTTCCTTGGGAAACTCGATCATCTAGAAAGCAGCAGTAGTTGTCAAAATAGTTCGAGCCAAAGAAGGGAAGCAGAGAAAGAGAGTGGCAGGAACAGTGAGTTTGGAGGAAGTCTTCCAGATCTAAAGAGTTAGCTACAGGAGGGCCAAGTTTCCTCAGTGAGGTTGTGCAGTGTTGTCGTAGAAGCTTTAGAGGCAGAGTTTGATTTAGCCAGACAGAGGGTCGATTCAGTTGTTGGAGACCGGGAGAATTTCCAGAAGGGGCTAGCAAATCATTCTCAGAGGTTGGATTGGGCAAACGGCTTGATCAGTTGCAGTTCCAGGCAAAGGATTCTAGTGTCTGCATAGATTTGACACAGAGGCTGACGCAGGGGTTTCGTGGAACCCACTTTGTGCCAGTTTTGAAACTAGATCAGTTCCAAGTGAGACAAAATTTGTCTCACTAATTGTTGTGGCCAATTTTCCTGTAGTGGATTGCCAGTTTGGGCATCCAATTGTACTCAGATATTTTCGTTGTTGCTTAGTAACTAAAACCTTCAGTTGTTACACCGGTTTTCCCAAGTTGGGTTTTTCCATGGACTTTAGTCCAAAAATAACTGTGTCAATTTTTTTTGTGCGCACCAGCATTTTATCAGATTCCATTTTATCTTCAGCAATATTTTTATTTGTGAAGATTGCAGTGTGATTAATTCATTATTGTCATAGCAATAAACTGCTAAATTAATTTACAGTTAGAAGAATTAATTCTAGTTGCTACAATACAATTTCAATAATAAAATTTTCACAAATACAATATATGTGAAGGTTTATCCACTAATGCTTCGATCATTTTCAGTATGACTAGATGCACAGATTTGGAATTCTCTACAAGCCTTCACAAAATCTCGATTTCGTGTTTTGTGTTCTAAGGTCGGCTTGAAGCAGCGTTGCATAAACATTTTGATAATTTTCATGGTGTAAGTTCTACAACCCACGAGGTTGACGTTGTGACAGACCTTGTAAACAGTTGAACTCACATTGTGCCCTAATTCACCCATGATTTTTAAATCCACTACGTCAATATCGCCAATTCAAATGGTCGAAGACAAGTTTCCATCACTTAATTTTAAATATTCAAAAACGACTTCCTCTTCTTCATTGTCGTTGTTTGAACCAAGATCAACACAATTTGCACCAACAAATGTTGGTGAAGCACAACGGCCTTGAGTAGGACTCGATCATCATCATGAACAAACATTTTTAGTAGACCTCCTGGCGGATGTTCTCCATTCCCTAACCATATTGTTCAAATTGAGGAGTTGTTAAATCAAGGCAAGCAAAAGCATCAAGCTCGGCATCATTGACAAGACCAATGAAACACCTATCTTGCTTAGTGTCATCCTATGCAAGGCTACAAGCAGGAGTAGAGGTAGAAGACATTCCTTTCTCTAATTCTTCTTTATTAACATCGTCCTCATCAAATTTGGTTGAATCCCATTCCTAGTTAGAACGATTTTTAATGCTAGTTTCTTTCATGTCAATGTCAATTTCTATTGCAAGTGTTGAATCTAGCATCTTAAGATCCTCAAGCCATTTTTAATTAATTCTTTGATTCCCTGTAGTAATCATTTTTTAATTCATTCAAAAATATTTTGGTTTCCATAACTCCATGATCTAAAAACATAATGGTAGCCAAAACTTGGCTCTAATGCCAATGTAACAAGCAGTTCCTATTTGTATTTGAAGACAAGATGTTTGTAATTGTATAAATGTATTGATAGATAAATGATTTGGTATAATGAACAAGAATGATGAATATTACAATGAAAGCCCCCATTATAAATACCTAGGCAGTGTGGATTTTCACTAATGGACATGTCTTTCTGATAAGACACATCTTTTCATTGACTAATTAACTTATCATTATTTATTATATTATTATTATTTATTATTACTATGTTCATAACAATCTGCTCTCCAACAAAGTCGAGCACAAAGTTATTGTTGTAGAGGACCAAGATTTTAGCGATGTTTACAGCGAATTACTCGATGTTCATTGCCCCACTGGCCTCTTGTGCAAAGAGTGAAAGCTTTACAGCGTAAGCCATAGGAAGAGGTTGTTGGAAAATGTAACTAGGTTCAGTCTTCATAATTATCATAATTAATAAAAAGATTATTTTTGCTAGAATGTTCTTTTTCATGCTAGGGTTTATTTATTTTTCAAGCATAGGTTTCATGCTCAAGTCAAATTATTATTTATTCAAGCATGTTCTTCATGCTCATCATTATTTGTTTTGGTCAAAGTCAAAAGGATTATTCATATCCTAGAAAAAGAATTTTTCAAAAATGCATTTTGAGTCAAAGTCATCTCTAGATGTCAAGTCTGCCTTGCAAGTGACATATAATCGAACCCATATAAATAGAGGACGTGTTGAACTCATTTGGGGACAAAGAATTCGCATGATCTCAGCACTAATCTTCTAAAATAGGGCGAAGAAGGAGAGAAAAAGTAAAAGAAAGAAAGGAAGGCCAAAAATTGAAGTTTGCACATGAAGTAAATATTCTCTTGAGCTCACACTCATGAAATTTTGTTGAAGTGTGTTGTATATGTTGTTGATGATGAATTTGTTGCTATGTGGAAGGAGGGTTTGACTTAGCATCTTGAGAGTTGAAGTCTTGTCATGGTCATGGGTCTTGGATATCTCACTTTGATTTGATTCTATAAGAAGAGGATTAATTTTCTGGGTTTTCCCCCTTGTGGGGTTTTTGCCCTGGCTAGGAGCTTATATCTTGTGTTCAATATCGTTTTTTGTGATCTTCTCGGTTATGTTTTGGTAATTGTTTGATGAAGAGAACATGATAAACATTAATAAGAAGCCAACAATATTCACAAGCAATTATCAAAGAAGAGAAATCTACCCTAATATGCAGACAGCATGATTTCTCAACATGGTTTTAGAGCTAAGGTTGAAGAACAAGTTTGAAGATCACTCTCTGTTGGTACTCTTGAAGAAGACTCATAATTATTGTAACTAGTCATCACTCCATTTGAAAGATGATCATCATCATATCCGAAGTTTGCAACATTCAATCAAAAGAATCTGAAATCTATACTGCTTGTTCAAGATCCAAGCTCAAGAAAAGGATGACAGTTACGCTAGCTCTAGCATGCACTCACTCTTATATATTCACTCTCGGTTTGGTATAAGATAAGGACAGAACTCTAAAAAATCAATAAAGTGCAAAGACTCTATGGTAACCCTAAAAGGCCCAAACCTTAGCAAAAATAGTTGTAACAGAAGTATGATTTTCATTGAAGACCATCTCATTGAGTATTTACACTATCTAAGTTTTACAAATCTCAGTGGTATCTTCAACTAAGGACTTTGGTATAAGAACTACAGTAACAGTATCTATAACCGAACAAGAGCATGAAGTCCTCCAAGCTCTTGCTCCAAGCTCCTCCTCCTTCTTCTAGCTCCTCCTTCTTCACTCCTCCAAGCTCTCCTCTCTTCTCCTCTCCTTTCCTCTCTTCTCTTCTCCTCTCCTCTCTTCTCTTCTCCAACTCTCATAAACTCAAAGTGAGAAAATGAGAAGAGAATAAGGGCTTTATTGTTTTCTAAACTCACTCTAACTCACCCCTAACCCACCCCCTAAACTTTAGTTAGCTTAATTTAAAAAAAAAAATAAAAAAAAAAAACATTCCGCGCGGTGGCGTTCGGGTGGCGCAAGGGTGGCGTGCGGGTGGCGTGCGCTTCCGGGCAGGTGGCGTGGCGCCACCCCATGCCCGAAGCGCCGGCGGAACCGCGCTTCCGGGCGGGCGCAACCCCAACTACAGAAACCTCGGCTTAAAGGATCACGTTGCCTGAGATACTTATGATATATGAAGTCTATAGTAAAAGTCAAAATGATAAACAAAGAGTATGATTCTCTGCAATAATATACAAAGAGTCTACTCCAATGCATTTGATCTAAGACATTCATGTCAAGGCATCTGAAGGTTACCACAGGACTACAAAAAATTATGAGAAGAAGCTTTGGAAAGCAGAGTACTTGAAGGACGTGATAGCGTTCAATTCAATGGTCAGAGATTTTAGTTTGAGGCGACCTCCCTACAAATTTTCAACAGACGTATGACATTCCAAAGGACAAGACATATATCTGAAAATTCAACTTACCTCTACAAATTTGTTGTGTGAAACAGTCATGAAGACGTCCTCCCTATACGTAGAAGCTAAGTTGCACTAAAATGGATATGGAAAAACATTGTCATCATCATTAATGATTGAACCGAGACGCTCATTCTACAGCTAAGTGTGAAGGCGATGTGTAAGTATGTTCATCCATCTTAAAATAAAAATAAAATATTCTCTAAATAGAAAAGCAATGTCGGCTATAATAAAAAAACAATACGCTTGCATATTTAATTAGTATGACCTAATATAATTTCATGTGAAGTAATTAGAAGTAAAAAAAATATGTAAGATATTTAAACCTTATACTTTTCAAAAATATTTTAGCCTGTGAATATCTATATATAGAAAAACATATTAAAAGAAAATATTTAATGATATATGAATAAAATATTTTAATATGAATTAATATTGACGTATACTTATAAGTTATAAATATATTAATAACAAAAAAAACAAGTTTAATGTGCGTTGATAAAATGGCTCAATGCACATGTTATGTAATCTCTATCACATTCAAAAACACAATTTAAACAATAAAAAATTACACATTGTTTTTTGCACTCTAAAATAAGTTTGCACTTGAAGAAATTTGATCCCTCTAACCTCATGTTAGATCCGTGGTTAAGATGGATCTATGCTAGTGCGTAATTCAGTCCAAGCTCAACTTGGAGTTGACACGTGTACCTAAAAAAATGCTTTAAATAAAAAAACATTGTCTGCTATAATAAAAACATAAATGATTTTAAATATTTGGTTAGTTTTAATTAAAAGCATTATAAAACTTTAATAGTAGCATTCTCATTGTGTTCACTTGGTTCGTAAATATTTCACTTTCACTCTTCGAGTAATAAATAAAATATTTTGATGTTTATGTTAAATAATATAATTTTATATAACTTTACAAAGATAAAGTAATTAAAAAAAAACTTATATTTCTCTTATAAATATTTCAATATAAAAATTTGAATATCCATATTGACTAATATATTTCAAAATGACACAAACGGACACATAAAATGTGTGTGGATATATATGTGTGTTAATGTTACCTTAGTAAAACATTTCAATGCTCAAAAGGTAAAATAATTTAGTTAATAAGAGGAAAAAGCCTAACTCGTTCAAGTTTTAATATAAAAGAGATTTGCATATAATGAGATTTGATCCGTCTCAGCGCTTGGTAGGTGCATGGTTAAAATGGATCTATACCGGTTATTATAACATTCATGATTCAACATATCATCAACATTCTGTTTCAAATTCCAATCATCAACATGACAAGTTACAACATCATCACCAAAATTAATAATGCACACTACATAGTAGTAAGTACAAAATGAACTATCATTGTCAGTCTACTATCATTATTCATAATTCATATGGCATATTATGGTATTCAATATGCCAGTGTTCAAAAGTTTAAAACACCATCATAAATTACATTTACATATCATCAAATATGTCTTCATTCATGTCACTAAGAACCACATCCTCTCCAAAAGTGGGAGCATTGTTGTCATGTCGACTTGAAAATCCAACTATTGGTGCCTCCTCATCAAACAAAGTTGCATGAGACCTAGCATTCAATGCCATATTCAAGCCAGGAAACTATGGTTCCACATCCCATAATTTGGCGGGCCTAAATGTGTATTCGTCTCTCTTGTGTGATAGAAGGTGAAGTTTTGAATGAACATACACTAATTCCTCGGCCTTCTTAGAACTTAATCTGTTTTGCTTCACTGAATGGATGAAGCCGTATGTACTCCAGTTCCTTTCTGCTAAAGAGGAACTAGCAACTTGTGACAAGATCCAAATGGTAAATGTTTGGATATGTGGAAGTTCTCCACCATAGTAGTTCCACCAATCAATCGGACTTAATCTGAGCTTGTCCTACATACAATCAATATCAACACCCCAACGCTTTGATCCCACAAAAAGAACAAACTCTAAACGAATCTGAATCCCAATTTCAGGATCTAGAACAAGCTTTCTAAAAGCTTTTTAAATCCTTGTGAGACTTCTGGGTCTTTTTTTGGTGCGATTCTTTCTGGATCACTTAACATCTCTGCAGTGTAATATTTTGGATTCACTGCATAGGCCAAAAGGTGTAATGGGGTGGTCATCTAGTTCTACCTTTTGGTCAAGATATGTTTTACTTCTCTGTAAAAGAATTCATCTAGGCCCTTCTCCTTGGCATTTATAACCACCCTTATCTTCTCTATCATAGAATCAACTCCCTCATACACCTCTCCCATATTAGGCATTTCTGTGTAAATCCACAATTGGCTTAGTAAATGTCAAGAGCTACTCCACCCTATCCCACCATTCATCAACAACCAACATTTTCACTGCTTGTGCGCTATCAGATTGGGATTGTCTCCACTGGTTCCAAAGAGAACTACATACCATTGATTGTAATGCTTCTTTCACCTACATAAACCTTGCTAAGACCAAGGTTACTTGGGAGCGGGAGTGAAAATGGGGAGCAGGAGCGGGAGCGGGAACGACATTTTTAGAAGTTCCGAGTTTAGGAGCGATTCCAGTAGCGTTTTTTATATAATATATATGTTTTTATTTTTTTTATATTCTGATGCATATATGTCAACAAAAGCATGTAGAATGATAAATTAGATATAAAAAACATAGATTGAACCATATAACAACAATCATCTAGAAGTTATAATCTTCATCAACCACGTCCACAAGTTAGTAACATACAACATATTGAGTCTCGTGATTCATCAATCTTAAAGTTTCAAGCTTTCAAAATTCCATATATAACATTTATCATCATTGATCACCAAAGTTGTACTTGTAAGCTAAGTGTAACCATTACAACAAATAATATCTAACATGAAATGAATTGCTATAAAATGAAATGAAATAAAACAACTTTCAACTTTCACGAAGCATCATATTCATAATTCATTAATAATGAGTTACAATTGCCAACTTCAAACTTCAAACTTAAATTGTCATATATTAGATATCATTATTTGGGATTCAATTGTGTTAAGTAAGTCATTCATCTATGACCACTTCCATGAGAGGTAATCGTAACTGACTAATTTCTCATGATTTTTTAATAGTCCACTTAGCACTTCTTCACCCCTGTGAGAATCACCCGATGCAATGAGTGCTAAGTGGACTATTCAAAAATCATGAGAAATTAGTTAGTTACGACTACCTCTCATGGAAATGGTCATAGATGAATGACTTACTTAACGCAGTTGAATCCCAAATAATGATATCTAATATAATGCACTACAAAAACCCACAATACTTGCCATATATTGTTTACAAAAAATATCATAATAAATAGGAAAGAGTCAATAGTTATAAAAACTACTAGAAACTAAAAAAGACAAGTAAATCTCTTATCTATTGCTAATGCTTGGGCCTCTTGCAGCCACGAGAAATGTCTATTTTTTTAGTCTTGTTGGAAAATCAAGATTTTGTCATTAATATCACGCTCTAAGCATTAGTATCCAGAAGAATCTTTGTCATTACCTCTAGATTTGTATAGGCATCTTTGTCATTAATATCACCCTCTAAGCATTAACATAAGAGAAAAAGCATAGCATATCAAGTCAATATTTTGTTTGAGTGATACGTACATTTTTAGGAGGGTCATGATAGAGGAGTTCGACAACCAATGTCACTAACATCAAGGTACATAGAGGGATTGGTACTCTTGATTAAATATGAGTTCCATACCCTAATACATGACAAAATCCAATGGAAACATTGCAATCCCCCCACTCCTGAAATCCTGAAAAACTGATAAGTCTGCTGGATTTTGAATGAAATCTAAAATTCTAATTTCTCCATATGAAATCCAATGAGGTCGGAACCACTCTCAAACATCCTGAGTCATTTCATGGTAATGTTAAAAATTTAAGTAAAAAGATGAAAACGAAGATTAAAGAGAATGTCACTTTTACTTTAAGAATTTAACAATACCATGAATCACATATCAATACTAGGGCCATAGGCTTGCTCATTAGGTTGCCTCACTCAAAACTTATTTGTTTCTTTGAAACAAAATTGCACTTGGAATATTACTACAAAAAAGATTAAACGCTTCCGAAAAACCAAGGAGCGTTTTTTTTTTACCAGGAGCACACTCTCGACTAGCTCCCGAGTCACTCTTGTCCGGAGCGCGAATTGGGAGCGGGCGCGTGAGGGGGGGGCGGGCTCCCCCGCAACCCTGATTACACTGATGTGAGAAGCAAAACGAGTCTCGGCAACCTGCAAGTGCCAAATTGCCAATGTTTCAAAAAAATTTAAATCACAATTTTATTGAATAACTATTATGATTCACGAATCATGACATTTGAGAATCCAATTTACATATTTGAATTTAGAGTCATAGAAATTCGAATTTATGAAATAAACTTTAAATTTTAAGTACCTTAAGGAGCTCCAACTTCACAAATTCCCTGTAGATGCCTTAGGACATGTGGTGGTTTGTGATGAAGGCTTGAATTTATTTTTCCTCTTCAAAAATAACTCGAATCCACTCAATTTGCTTTCCCATCTTGCCCAACATGAGGTTCAATGAACATACAAAACAAGGGGTCCAAAATATGTGTTGATATTTTCCTTCAATAATTAGACCTACTGCTCTACACATCATTGCATTGTCAATTATTACCTGGACAACATTTTCTGGCCCCACCAATTTAACTGCTTCAATCAAGATGTCAACAATGAAATGGGAATCTTTCATCTACCCCTCATAATCCATTGTCATAAAAAACATTGCCCCCTTTGGGCTTTGAGCAATCACATTGCTCAAAGGCCTATTCCTTTGATCTTTCCATCCATTAGAAATGATGGACACCCCTGAAATGCGCCATGAATTACGAATGGGGCTAAATTTAGCCTCCATATCTAACTTCGCAACACTCAACATTGTAGTGCAGACATTCTCATATCCAGGGCTCTTTTACCATTTTAGGGCTTTATCCACTGCTTTTATCATCGTTGCCCAATAAGGAGATCGCAAAAGGTTAAAAGAAAGGCCATTTGCATAAATGCAATGACCTATAGCTACATATGTTGTCTCTCGAGCATCATTATTAAAACTCTTTTCAGGCGGTCCCAAATTAAAACTCTTTGAACCAAGGTTGACAATTCCATGAGAGGGAAGTGGAGGCTTTGATGAAGATGCTCCCAACCTTGTTGATTCTTGGAATTGAGAGGCAGGTCCTCATTTGCTTCAGCATTTGTCTCATCTTGTTCTTTTTGATATTTTGCAAGTTTTACCTTGCTTAAACCATTTCCATCTATCCCATTCTTTTCAAGTGAGCCAATGCATATTCGAACCCCATTGCCTTTTAACCCGAGTAAGTGTGCTTTAACTCAAGTGTATCATCCTTTATACTCCTTTTTACACTCACTGCAAATCCATGCCAATGATCCCCCTCCTTGGATCTTCCCAACAATAGTTAAATATTTCCAAAGTGGTGACTTTGGATCAACTTTAGGGGCATATTCAATTTCATGTTCCACTTCCTCTGCCTCACGAATGGTTGGACTTGAAGTTGCCATCATGATGATGTAAATGAAACTACAAAATAAAATTGACAAATATGTATTTCAAAACAAGTTACAAGCCTTCAAAAAGAACAATTATTATCAAAACACATTAAAGAAAGTATTAAACAAACTTATAATATATATTATAAAATAGTTGGATAATCAATCTACGTAGAAGATTCAAATTTAGCACAAAATAACTATTGAGGAATTTGTGTCAAATTTAAATGGAGAATTTCAATCAACTGAGAATTTGAGAAATAGTACTCACATTGATCCTAAATTCTAATTTCTCACTTTGAAATATTGATCATATAGGCCTATTTGAATGCATATAAGGTTAACTTCCGAGTTCATATTACATAATACTCAACAACAAATCCACAACAAAGCAATGGCCTTCCAACATTGCCATAAGTCTTATATGAGAAACTATTCTTCAACACATTACAAATTTACAATTTTACAAACTGTAACTTAGTAACAAGACCAAAATACCACCTTAAAAAACAATAATAATCAACAAATGAAACAAAGACATATTGAACTTTTTAAGCCTTAGCGTGACCATTTACTACGCATTAAATGATTAAAGTTGAACTCTAACTCAATGCCCACTGCTATTTCAGAGTCCAAACCCCCAACAAACACAAACCCTCTTTCCCAGTGTCAACCCCAACTAATTCAAATACTCAAAAAACAGTATTACCAAAATAGCCACAAAGAATTACTAGTACCAATGCAATGTTTAAAAAATAACATAAGCATACGCAAGAACTAATGGACAGTCTCAATAACATTCAAATTTAAAAGGATTGGTGGGTTGTAATATCCCTTTCGGGATATTTTGCAGATTTTGCAAAAAACTATTTCAACCAAAATTTTTCCCTAAAATTACCTTTCAATTTACAAAAGATTGCCATGCAAAATAGAACAAGAGAATGCATGCAATTCAATCATACAATGAGCAGAAATAATTTCATCTTTTATTACAATATATAAATTGGGGTTTTACATGCTGAAATAACAAAATAGTTGATATAGTTAAGATAGAATTGGCCTCAAGGATCTGCGCCAATGTTGCACGAGCCCTCCAACAAAACTGAACTGAACTGCCACTGCTAGGCTCTCCTGTGAATTCTGGGTGAATTCACCAAGGGGAGATGGGTTCTCCCCCGATCTCACTAAATCACCCAAAGGTTTCTGTCCTGGGGCTACCAAGGGAGTAGAGAACTAGGTTCCCAACCTCTCATACAAGAAGAAATATCAAATCCAAAATGTCCTCTAATGGCCTCTTCCTCCTCTTTCTATAGATCTGATGGACCCCTCTAGAAGCTCCTATTTTATTATTATTTTAATCATTGAGCACATTTCCCTTAATTAAAATATTCTTTTAAATGTGGTAAAATGGTAAATTGGCCACCATGCCTCCTCAAGCTACTGAAAATCACTTCTAGCCATCCCATCCTGTAGATCTTCTCGTTTTGGTTCCAACGAGTTATTACACTAAGGTGTTCTGCCAAGTATTCCTCCCAAAATGCCACCTTAAGCGTAATTAATTGAGTTAGACCCATTAATAACTCAATTTTTTAAAGTTATCAGAATGCAACGGAACGAAAGGAAAATTGTGTGAATGATGGAATATACCAAGCGAATGTCATCAGACTTCATAAAAACTCCTCAAAACCCAACCAAAAAGCCCCTGGGCCTGTCGATGAGGCCTGTCAATGACACAAACCTGCACCTGTGACCTGTCTGGCCCCAACTCTAAAGGTCCATCCTAACCATGCCATAAGGAACACTAGAAAAAGGAACATCACAAATCCTTTGCCCCAAGATTGCTTGCCCTTAAGCAATCCATATTTGTCAGCAAACCTGGAAGTCCCGTGCAACTGAGAATCAATACCTGGATCCCATACAAACCACTCGGTGATGTCGTACCTCTGTGCCACCCAACCAAGAACGGATCCCTCAATACCCGGATCCCAGCCTAAACTTTGACTCGACCTACCATCAACAAATCTTCCTGGATCCCTATGCCACCATGGACAAGCAGCAGGCTCCATGGCTCACGCTGTATTATAGCTTCGACTATGAATGTTGCACCATCAACCACGTACCAACTCATCACCTCTCTCTAGTCCAACCCTTGACATAGACCAAGGTCAATCCCTCCATGTTGATGTTGTGTTGAAATACTAATGAGTCGCCAGCCTCCATCCTGCCACCAACTCGAGCATGTAGTATCCCTCACATATAAGGGCTCCTGCAATACAATGCTCCTAACTAAAAATGATACCCCATCAATAAGGTACCAACTAATGATCTCTCACCAATCCATTTTGTGGGAAGGATCGGACGTATAGGCACCTGTAAATGGAACAAGTCCACTGTGCTGCACTGTGTCCGACTCACGCAAATTTGTCTTGTCAATCAACAATATCCATCGAGAAACCCCTGCCTCTCTCCCTGTAATGGGTATAAGTGGCCAAACTATGTTGCAAGCCTGTCTATGAACTCCTGGAGAGGGCTACTCCCTGAAAGTACTGCAACTTTGTCAGCTGCCTTTGCAAGCAGCTGCACCTCATCATTGGGTCAGCCCAAAGATGGATGCACCACCATCTCAAAAAGATCCACCCTCGTCTGGCTCGAAACTCCATGCTCCTCCAGTCTACCAACCTCATGCAAAGTTATCCCGTCAAACCCTCGCACCTCCTGAGGACATGTATCTGCAAATACTGCCACCCTGCAAGCTGTCTGTACATCTGTCTGCTCCTCATCAATGGTTGGCCCCAAGAATGGTTGTTCATCCTCCTCCATCATGGGCTCCTCATGCATACTGTGCATATCATTCTCCTAAGTTGATTCATGCTCCACCATATGTTGCTCCTGCTGAGTCATCACTGCTGACTCATCATCCCGAGGGTCCACTGACTGCTCACCGTACACACTGGAATATAAATCTGACATGTTGTCAACAACTCCACATGATTGCTCATGCTCCCCAGAGGCACCCTCGTATGACCCCATGGACTTATCCAAAGAAGAGTCCTCATCCGGAAAGACAAAAGGAATATCCTCCTGCTCTACCTCTGCCATCTCCTCTGCATCTCTCAAGCATGAGTGGTCAAGTCCCCAAGGTTCCTTACAAATGAAGCAAAGACCCTTCCTCCTCATCTCATTCTTGTTGCATGCTTGGTTACCATAAATCCACTGCAACTCCTCCTGGGTCAACCGTCTCTTGAACAGTCCAATGTTCTGCTCAACTAACCTTTCAGCTATGTTGGACACCTAATCCTCTAAGGGTTGGTGTGGAAGTTGAACAATCAAAGGGAGTCCAAGGGACCACTTGGAATATGAAACCAAGGGTCACTCCTATGTATTATAAATAAGTATCATTGTGAACAAGATATGCAACTCAATGTTTATCATTCATATTCTGCCTTTGCCATGTGTGTGTTTAACATGGTATTAGAGTTGCAGGTGTATTCCTGCCTTGCCCAAATTTGAGCCACTTGTTTTGTAGCCTTTCTCTGTGTGTCAGTTCCGCCCTCTGATCAATAGAATTGATACCATACCCTTTCTGCTACTCATAATTGTGGTCAGCAACCGTTTCTTTTTAGATTCTGATTTGAAAAGCAATTTGTCTGATCATTTGCTTGTTGGCCTCACAAAAAAAGCCTTTGTTGATTCTCTGACTACTCAACGCTCACTGTGGTAACTATGCGCTCAAATCAGCCCTATCTTTCATTGTTATTCTCTGCATTTGATATTTGGCTGGCCCACATTGGCATTGCTCTCCTTGCCAAGCATTATTCCCATGACAGTTTGCTTTGCTCAACTATTACCTTGTCAAAACGCTAACACTTAATGTTTCACTGGCGCGGACCCTGACTCCCAAAACCGTTACTCTCCCTTTGCTCAAGCTTCCTGCGATTCCTTAGAATACCATTGTATTATTTCCTTTGCTCAACTCTCATTGCAGGAAACCATTCATGTCATTGTTTCGTCCATGGTGAAATTTCATTTCTCCTAGGAAATACAAAAGCTCTCGTCGACTATAAGTACACTTATTCTCAAAACCTCTAGATTCCCAAAAACTTCATGGAATTGGCCTATTGATCCTGTTGTGACTTCTATCCTCGAAATGCATACCTCCATACACAACTGCTGCCATACCTCCTGCAAACGTTGTCGCTGTCATTCCAATAGACATACCACTTAGGTTAGTTACAGAATGCACTGACACGATGCATCAAACAAAGGATGCACTGATGCGATCTAGGGGCATATAAAGCACGTTGTGGAAACTGGTGGCTGGGACAACGAGGGATTTAGTAACATAGGCAAACCGAATTTATCTGGAAAACCTTCATATTAAAATTTGAATGAAAACCACTGCGAACCATTGAAATTTCCTTATCCTGCATTGATATTTTCCCTTACTCCTCTAAAGGCCTTTGTGTGCATCCAGAGTTCAATGCCAAAACATAGTGGGCATTGATGTGTTTTCACAAATTGTATCAGGCGCTCAAGCTTTTTGAATAGGGTGGCATGATTTGAATGGGGGACTGAGTTTCTTCACAAATTCTTATGCGAGTCTTCTAATTTTGAATTGGGTATTGATTGGTTTCGCAAATTATGATCAGGTTATTATGATTTGAAAGTGGGCACTGATATGATGGAGTTCTCAAGCGCTTCTCTTTCCACCACAATAGCACTACAAACATGGGATCTTGAGAATAATATTACAATTGTAATTGAAGGTCACCTTTCCTTGAAGCAGAGAGTCATTTGCAAAGTCTGAGCAGTGTTTCTATTGCTTCTTGCCTTTCTTTGGGATTGACACCCCGCACGAAAAACAATGATCAATGACCATAACTCCTCTAGACGAAGGGAATGTCAATAGGTGCCTCGACGTAATCAGGGGTTGGATAGTTGGCAAAGCGGTTGGAGCGACGCACTGAGACATGACCTCTCTCCAGCTTGGGCATTTGCGGCTTAACATTCCTCTGAGGGGTTATCTTGTGTGCCGAATTACACGCCTTAGAAAAAATTGTTAGAGAGTGCTACGAGATTCAGCTCCTCCATACTCTTCTTGTTATCTTCCAGGCATTGCATGCAAACTTCCTCGTAAGTGTGTGCACTATTCGTTGGACCCATCGTTGCCCTCTAAAAATATTCATTATTTGCAAGGGGAGAGAAGTAACAATTTGCGGAGTCCATCTATATTAACAGTGAAGTTCGAATCTGCCATGGTGCATTGAATGTTTATGTGGTCCGTTGAATATCAAAGTCTTTTTAATGATATGAAAGTGCATATGGTTGGAGGTGGCATATATATGTGGTAGGATGTATTTTGATAAGCAAGACATTTTACATATATGTGTCGCTATGTGTTGAAGCTTTATTCTAGCATTGTTTTTTTCGTTATTTTGAAGACAACTGCAGACAAGTTGTACGATGGTTTGGTCTTTTTTATAGAGACATCACCTCATTGCTGCAGATTTTGACATTCTAGAGGCTTATATCCAAGCCACTCTATTAATTTCCATTTTTATCTAGCTTACAAAAAGCATGGTTGCTTCAGTACTCTTTTGTTGTAAGTGAAAATGGCTTTAATTAGTGATGTATTAGATTTATTAAATACCTTGATACATTCCATTGTTGATGGGAAGGTAAACATCAACAAAGACACTCTCTGTGACATTCAAACCTGCCTGCATAATACACAGGAAAAGATCAAGTTTTTGCAACTAGAATCTCAATTCCAGCAAGAAGAATTACAACAGTGGAGTCGTCATTCTGAACTTGTTTCTGTTCAGAACATTGAAACAGACTCCCATAAGCAGCAAGTTGATTCAGACCTAGTGCCCAATGAAGCAGCAAAATTGCATGCAAAAAGCGAAATCCATCCCGCACTTCCCAAGTCAGTAATCAGACCTTGGGAAGAGATTTTCCATAACAAGCACAGAACTGGTCTTGGATATGACAAGGATGTGTCCTTTCATATTCCAGATTACTCAAAGCCCATCCAATTTCAAAGTGTTGGATTTCTTCATGACAATTCACCTTCAGTTGTTTCAGATTTTGGTCCTCTTCCACAGTAGCCACAACAAATTGTTAAATGCCAACACTGTGATTGAGTTGGCCATATGAAAGATCAATGTTTTGATCTTCATCCATGTGAGCACTGTCATAAAACCACTCATTCTTCAAACAGATGCTTCAAAAACAAGTCGCCTATTTTGTAGAGCCAGATACATTTGTTGGGGCTTGTGATGTAACGATCAATCTCCTAGGCTGGGCAGCATGTTGGCTCACAGAATCGAAAACAGACGCAATCACACTATTAGCGTGTGGGCCTGCAGCAAGTTTGGGTGGGTCAATGGAAGGCCTAAGAGCATTGGGCAATACTTCATAAGGCGTGCTCAACTGTGAATAAATCAAATCCAATTGTTGGGTAGCTAAGATAGCTTTCTCCTCAATGACAGCTCTAACCATAGACACATCTTTAGCAATTTGAGGTCTTAAGGATCGAATGAACCATTTGTGCAATACATCAACAAGCAACTTGGTTCTAACCAACCTCTTGCGACAGCACTCCTTATGAATATGATCGGAAATCAAGGTGGCATCATCCTGTTTGAAGTTGGACAAGAGGTCGAAATTGGTTTCATACCTCGTAGGCAACCAAAAGAGCGTCAAAAATGTTTGAGCTAAAGATTAAAAATCATTGTAAGATGTTATGTCCAATACAATGTACCATTTGGCAACATCCCAAGTTAAACTGTGTTGGAATAAGCATAACTTAATTGAATCGTCCACTAAATAGTTGGATGAACACCATAGGTGATATGTGGTAATATGAGTGGATGGATTCTCTCCAGGCTTTCCTTCAAATTTAGGGATATGAGAGGGCAATTTTGTGGGCATAGGTGGCCACCAGGGGTCATGTCGAATGGGGTCGTTGGTCAACTTAGCCAAATCCGGTAAATCAAGAGAGGATAAAAATGGATTGTGAAGAAGATTAAACTGGCCATAGGCAGGAGAATTACCTAACCAACCTTGAGGTCCCCCAATAGAAGGATTATGATGTAACAGTTGTTGGCTCTGGTAAGGGTTCACTCTGACATATAAATGATCTGGGCCAATATGACTGGTGAAAGGATTTTCCCCCCTAGGGTAAATGCCCCTAGAGAGCAATGGACCCCCGAGAGCATGACTGCTAATAGGGTTGTACCCAATGAGAAAGGATGAACTGGCCCTAGCAATAGCACTGACATAAGGAGGGTAACTCATAGAAGTGACGGTACTAGCAGCAAGGTTGTCCACAAGTAAACTAGCCACTCCAGGAAAAGGGTTGTCCCTAGGTCATCAAAAGGCTAGGAGCAATTGATGACCTCCCCCCCACACATTTTCGAAAGTTCCCACGCCTAACTGAGGAACAGGAATCGTGGGTTGAGGAAAGCTAGGAGAAAAGACTCTTGACCCCAGTAGCTGACTAAGATTAATGATCATGGTCAGCGTAGATGACAGAGCAGGCATGGAGACGTGAAGGAAATTTATAGGAGCCATAGATGAGACTGGTGGGATGCCCCAAGAAGATGTGAGAGGCATAGATGGAGTAGGTGTAGCCACACTTAGTGGTGGTAATGACGACATGGCACTTGAAACTGTCGATGCAGAAGGTAAAGATGACTCAAATTTTAACATAGGAAAGAACACTAAGAAGGTAACGTGAGTATAGGTAGGTGTGGAACTGTCAAGGTTCAGCTGCAATATCTCGTCTTAGAAGATTGGTCAAAAGTGGATTAACAGGAGAAGTTGAGTCATCTGCCAATTTTTCAATGGAAATCAAATCGCTGCCAAAAGGACCGGGTTTAGACTCCACAATTATGGGTTAGTCAGGGACTTTAGCACCGACAGGTACTCTCCGTGCACGAGTAGAAATTCCACCTCGTTCAGGAGGCAAACTATGAATATGACGTGAATGATGGCGACTATATTCACCCAGGGTGAAAAATTATAAATTAACACAAATATGTTAGTGCAAACACCCTAAGGCCAAAACTATTGATGTAAACCAAATAGCACACACTAGAAAAGTCCTACCAGGAAAACACACACGCAAACCAATCCTAGTCTATGTTTCAGATGGCCTTCCAAGAGTCTTCTTAGTTGCAGGCTCCCAATTCCGCAAGCAAAGTTGCCTAGAGGAAGGTAAGGAAGAGGTATGGTTTCCTCTCGCAACCACCACCTATAGGGTAGTTTTCCTAGGAATGGCCACTATGGTACCTCTGTCCCATGGGGGCGCACGAATCTTGAGCTTCTTGGTGATCAGCCACAACACGGAATTCCCTACCATGAGGTGGGTGGCCCCTAGGAGAACCGCTCGCACTGTAACCTAACCTAAACCCCTCTGAATTGAGTTTCTCCTTAACTTAGGCTTGCTAAGTTTGTTTTGTAGTCCTAGAGCAGTTGACTCACACTCCTATCTCCAAGACCCTAGCCCATGCTAATGTTGGTGTGCTACCAACAAAAATAAAGGCCAAGTCAAGTTGTTTTTATTATCGCGTTAATTTTAAATGGTTATTGTTTACATAGTTGGGATGTGGCGTGAAATTGAGATGATGTGAATCGCTCTTGTTAGTAATCCTGATGCAGCTATATGTAAATTATTTTTTCCACTTTGATGAATGCTAACTACAAGAGGGTAAGAGTTTGTCACAACACACAAATGCCTATGTTAATGCACCTCTCGCTAAATTCTCAATTATAATTCCCAAATCGATAAAGATTTTGACCCAAACACAAACCAAAAAGACAAAGCAACCTAAAAGAGGCCAAAGAAAAGTCCCCAAGCTAGAATGAAAAGCACTTTAGAAGCGTTAAAGTTAGGAAAACAAAGCCAAAAAAACAAATACACTCAAGCAATAAAAAAGAAAGTCAAAAGTGAAAGAGGAAGGCAATATCAAGAAGTTAGGGTTGTAGCACAGCGACTCAACAATAGCTAATGTTCTACAGTGGACAAAACCAGACCGTAGAGGCAGGAAGGCCTAAACAAGATTAAATGGGAGTGATAAAAGACAATCAAGACACCCAAATAAACTTTTCTAGATGACAACTACACAACCAACCACAACACCACCAATTGTGATACAAACAAGTAAAACAAGAGAAATCACTCAAGCTCAAGTGATAAAAGCCAAAGAAAGGCAGCAAATATGTTGATCCAACATGCAAAACAGATTCAAACAGTCTCTCAAGAAGCCAAACAAATCTGAATAAAAGACCCCAATATGAGGACAGTAGCCTCAACCAAACACAAAAAGTCCCCAAAGAAGACCTTGAAGGGCATAAGCAGTGAGAGACCTCAATCAAACTAATCAATAAGGCTTCAGACCAGAGATGTATTAGCATCTATCAGCAACAAGAAATCAATAATCCAACAAATCTCGACAGGTCAATAAGAAAATAAATGATGGAAAGCCAACACACAACAAGAGATCCTTTTTCAACAATGAATGACTCAATCAAAGCAAACCAGTCAGGGAAAATAGATCTGGGACAAACTCAGGCTACAGACAGAAAGCCAAGAACATGCTCAGATCAAAGGCCAGAAGTTTTAGAGGGTAAATTTGAAGTTTAAGGGTTTAAGACAAAGTCGCACAAATGAGTCATGCTACCTGCGGTTAACACGACACGGTTGACACAACAAGGGAGAGGCTAAAGCCTTATAACCGCGTTGTTAATTTTAGATAGCAATGGTATGATCTATGCTTCGCACAATTTACGTCAATGTTCCTTTAGCAGCCCAATGACAATTTCCAATAGCAATCACATTAACCATTAATCATATTGACAGTAATGCAGATAGAACATAAAACATATGTAGAAGACAAGCCAAGACAAGAGGACACCTATTTGGTGGATGTCAGGGAAAAACCCCATTGTGGGGAAAACCCTTTAAACAAATCTTCTTATTATTATTCAATAGTTCAGCAGAGAGAGAGAGAGTACAAAAGTCAAATAGACTAGCCCAATACAAAGTCAAAATAGCCCTGTCAAATTCTACAGTCAGACTTCAACCCTAACCAAAAATTCAACACAGGTTAAACTAGCAGCAAGTCACCTCCTTTGAAGCTCGGTCAAAGGCAGATTAATTTGGCCTCCATCCAGATTCAAAGTCAACCCAAAATAGTCCCACAAATGTTGGTCAAACTACAGTCAACCCTGCAATCAACGTTGGTCAAACAGCCCCAAACACCTCGATTTTTTTGCCAATCAATGTGGCCTTAAGAGAGTGAAATTCTACCTCCAAAAACGAAGTCAAAATCGATCAAAATAACAGTGGTCAACACAAGTCAACAGCCTGAAATTTTCGGTCCTATTTCAGCCCAGAAAAACAGTGCTCCTAGCCGCACATGTGAGAGAGAGAGAGAGAAGATCCCTTAGTTGTACGAACCAATCTGTTGAAGAGAGAGAAGAATGGTTGAGTGAATGATGTCCAAATGAGGAGAGAGGTCTACTCTATTTATACACTTTGATGTGGGTGAAGAGACACATCTATTGGGCTTCTTGAGCCTACATTAAGTTGAGGTCAAACTTAACAATTTGTACATGTGAGAGAATAAATTCAAAATCACACTTTTGCTTGTCCGGATGAGATGATCTTTATATCAAACTTGGACATCTCGAAAAGATGAATCCAATGCAATAATCATCTCCATCATACGAGTTGTCCCAAGGTGGAATTTGGCCCTAGTTGCCAATTTTAACACTCCCTCTCAACTAGGGAGAATTCCACCTATCAATCCATCTGCCATCATCATACCATCCTATCATCATGTACCATCTCTGCCATCACTGTTGTGCTTTTCTTTGCTCTGCTTTGTTGAATCATGAAGTAATAATGAAAAAGAAGTGATCGAGAGTGAGTCACAAAACCTTAACACTCTCCAGTGACAAAAGCCAGTCCTGATCCCAGATCAAGTTGTTGAACACCATGCATCCTATTCATAGGGAGTACCACAGTACACGATGGGTAGGATGTATGTCGGGGTGTCAACGAGAGAAGTTGAACCACTCATCCTGCTCATATTCCGTAGGAGAAGGTGAACCACTCACCCTACACACATGTCAACCATCATAGGATATCATCGGGGAAAGTGAACCACTCACCCTGTACATAGTGCACCACTAGGGGAAGGTGAACCACTCACCTTATGGTCGCTCATAGCTCCAAGAAGTACACCAAGCCCCCAGGAACTCCCAGAGCTCAATATTCAACTCATGCGGGACCCTCGTTGGAGGGTCTTTCCACGACTCCAAGTCTCTCTCAGAAGGTTAAGAATTTGACCTTCCCCAAAGGCTTCGTGAGAATGTCTGTGACCTGCTCATTCGTCCTGATCTGTTGGAGCCGTATTGCTCCCCATTGTACCACATCCCAGATAAAGTGGTACCCGATATCAATGTGCTTGGAACAATCGTGGAACACAAGATTCTCTGAAAGGAGAATCCCACTCTGGTTGTCACAGAAGATCACGATGGTATCCAGCACGTGCTCAAATAGCTCACTGAAGAGCTTTGTCAACCAAACAGCTTTACAATAGGCCATACTCGCAGCAATGTATTCAGCCTCAGCAGTGCTTAAAGCAACAGATTTATGCTACCTTCTCATCCAAGATATTGAAGCAGACCCCAAAGAAAAGAAACACCCAAACGTGCTCTTACGATCCACCACACTGCCAGCGCAGTCAGCATATATATATCCATGTAGCCCCAAATTCCCGGCAGTGTATCTCAGTCCATAGTGGATTGTGCCGCGAAGATATCTCAAGAGATTCTTAGCAGCAATCCAATGAATGTGGGAGGCTCAACCATAAATTGACTCAATGTGTTCACAATGAAGCATATGTCAGGACGAGTGTTTACCAATAACATCAGGGCTCCCACAAGTTGACGATACTCGGAAGGGTTCGCTAATCCGGGCCCAACAGCACTTACACATAACTTCTTGAAGTTGTGTTCCATCACAGTAGACACGGAATTGCAATCCACCATCCCACATCTCTCAAGTAGCTTCACAATGTATTTTCCTTGAGAAAGGAAAATCTCATCTGGCTTTTGCCAGACCTCCAACCCTAGGAAATAGCGCATCAGGCCTATGCCCTTCATCTCGAATTCGAAAGCCAACTCCCTCTTGCATTGATGAATGGTAGGGTCATCACCTGTCAGAAAGAGATCATCCACATAAAGGACCATAATGAGAGGCCTGTCCTTTTCAACCTTGAAGTATATGTTTAGGTCAGTTTCACTCCTTGTAAAACCCAGCTTCATAAGATAACTACCTATCCTCTCATACCAAGCCTTGGGGGTTTGCTTCAACCCATAGAGGGTTTTCTTCAACCTGCATACATGCGTCTTACGATCTTGAACTTCGAACCCCTCGGGTTGTTCTACATAGACTTCCTCCTTAAGCGAGCCATGCAAGAAAGCAATATTGACATCTATTAGGTGTAGGCTCCATCCTTGTGAGGCAGCAAGGGCTATGATCGAACGGATAGTGGTATATCGGGCAACCGGTGCAAATACCTCATCATAGTCCACTCCTTCCTTTTGAAAGAAGCCTCAAGCAACGAACTTGGCTTTAAACTTTTCAGCACTCCCATCAGCTCCATGTTTGATTTTGTAAAGCCATTTTGAAGTGACCACTGACTTGTCCTTCGGTCTAGGAACCACATCCCAGACATCATTCTTCATGATCAACTCATATTCCGCGTTCATCGCATCCTTCCAAACTTGGTGCTTCACGGTTTCTTCAAATATGGCTCAAATTGTAGAATGGTACTCATGGCAGCTAAGTACCCTCGATACCTATTTGGCTTCTTGCTTTCACGAAATGTTCCCCTTGATGCAACATGTCTCTCAGCATCTTCAAGAGTATCTTTGAGCCACAAAGGTCTTTTTCTTGAAGTAGAGGGCTCACTAGGAGGTGGATCCATGGTATCCATCGAACCTTCAACATCGGGCATTAGATCATCTATCGGAGATTCATCCTTCTTTCCTGCATCATTTTCCTTCCTAGGGATAGGAAGATCTTGGACTTTCCCAATGGTAGAATCTCATCGAAAGTGACATCATGACTTATTTCCGCTTCTCTTTGACCAAGCACATAAATTCTATATTCCTTCAAAGTTTCACTGTAGCCCACAAACATTCCTTTCTTCCCAAATGCATCTAGCTTGTTTCTTTTCTCATTTGTCACATGAAAATATACAAGACAACCAAAAATTCTAAAATGAGAAACATCAGGTTTCTTATCAATGAAAACTTCTTCGGGTGTCTTGAAGTCCAATGCTTGATGCGGGCATCTATTTTGAACATACACAGTGGTGTTAGCAACGTCTCCCCATAAGAACTTCGGTAGACCTTGGTTATGAAGCATAGCACAGGTTGCTTCTATGATAGTTCTATTCTTCCTTTCGGCAACACCATTTTGTTCAGGAGTATATGCAGTAGTGGTTTCCCTCTTAGAGCCAGCTTGCTCTACAATAGCAATTGAATTTATTTGACATATTCGGTTCCATTATCGGTCCTCAATATTTTGATCTTCTTCCCTGTTTGATTCTCGACCAAGGCTTTGAAAGAGCGGAACCATTTAAACACTTCGTCCTTCTTCTTTAAGAAATAGATCCATGTTTTGCGAGAGAAGTCATCCACAAAGATTGCATAGTACAAATATCCTCTGAAATATGTTACGGGCAAACATACCTGATACATCAGAATGGACCAATTGAAGAATATCGGTAGTTTGACATTCACTTGAGGGGAATGGTCCCCTTGTATGTTTTCTAGCTGCACAACCCTAACAAACTCCTTCATGATCTATGTTGAATTCGGGCATACCTGTGACCATCTTCCTTACATCAACTAAGGCTTTGTAATGAAGGTGAGCAAATGTTCAATGTGATAATTCAGATTGAAGAGAAGTATCGCAAGTCATTGCTCCCAACGGACTTCCTCCAACCTGATAGAGGCCTTCAACCATAGATTCAAGTGTAAAATAATCCTTCGGGTTCCTTTTCCAAACACGAACCTTCCCATCAATGAATGCCACCTTGAAACCTTTATCTTCCATCTCAGAAATAGAGACCAAGTTCTTTTTCAGATCAGGTACATACAACACTTCTTGTAGATGTAGGGTTTGACCTTAATTTAAGTGAAGGGTGACAGTACCAATTCCTTTCACCAGATAAGTGGCATTATCCCCAAGTATAATCTCCATATTTGTCTTCTTTTCAACCAATTTTGAGAAGGCCTCCTTTTACCCAGTGAAGTGCCTTGAGGCACCACTATCAATCAACTAATGATCCAATGTATCTAGAGGAAAGGCGGTGGTGGGGGAAGAAATAAGATAAAATTATTTTTGCTTTTCTACAACATTACTTTCTTCATACCTGGAGTTCCTCGACTTCTTGGGAGGACGACCATTTCCATATCGAGCAGCGGGAGCATTCCTCTTTCCTTTGTTGTTGAACCTATCGTTCCTTTGATTGCCATTGCCTTTGTAGTTGTTGTGGTTATTGTTGTCATCATCCCTTGGAGTATCCTTCTTGTGAGGACACTCTCTAGCAAAGTGGCCAAACCTGTTGCAATTGAAGCATCTTCCGTTTCTTCCTTCTTTGAATCTCGGCTTGAACCCTTGATCTTGTCTTCTAGGAGCACCATTATTCTTCCTTTTAGCATGAGCGAAAAAGGCAGTAGGAATTTTTCCGTTTGAGGGCTTGTCTCTTTCCATCATCCTTATTTCTTCTTGAGTGCATCTAGCCAATAAATCATCAAATCCCGAAATCCTGTCATTGTTGAAGATGGTAGTATTAAACACATCCCATTCTCTTGTAAGGCCTCCAAGTGCAATAAGAGTGAGCTCCCTGTCACCAACAACTTCTCGAATAGATAGGAGATCATTCTTGATTTCAGTAATCCTCATGAAGTAAGATTGAATGGATTCTCCTCTATCCATGTTGATGTCTTTCAACCTGTTCTTGAGAAAGAGGACTTGATTTGCATTATTTACTTCGAACATCCCAACCAACTTGTCATACATCTCCTTAGATGTTTCCAAATAAAAAATATAAGCAACTAAAGGCTTATGAATAGAATCAACAATAATTTTCTTAGCTTTGACCTCACCTTTCTTGTACTTTGTTTTTGTAGCAGCAGGTGCTTTTGAAGGAGGTCCCACCACTCTTCCTTTGACATAGTCCATAACATCATTTCTTCCAAAGTCAAATCCAGAGACATCTTCCATGCATGATAGTCGGATTTGTCCTTAAGCTTGTCCTCGGATTTGAAATAAGATGTAGTCGTCATTGAGACTAATTCAGTACTTGTCCAACCGCTTCTCTTAGTGATTTCTTTTCCTCACTCTTGCTTGGACTTTGTCTTCACCTAAGCTCTGATACCATGTTAATTTTAGATAACAATGGTATGTTTTATGCTTAGCACAATTTACTTCAATGTTCCTTTAGCAACCCAATGACAATTTCCAATAATTTCTAGTAGCAATCATATTAACCATTAATCATATTGACAATAAATGCAGATAGAACATAAAACATATGCAGAATACAAGCCAAGACAAGAGGACACCAGATTTGGTGGATGCCAGGGAAAAACCCCAATGTGGGGAAACCCTTTGATCAAATCTTCTTATTATTATTCAATAGTTCAGCAGAGAGAGAGTACAAAAATCAAATAGACTAGCCCAATACAAAGTCAAATCAGCCCTGTCAAATTCTGCAGTCAAACCTCCGCCCTAACCAAAAAGTCAACGCTGATCAAATCAGCAGCAAGTCACCTCCTTTGAAGCTCTGTCAAATGCAGATTAATTCGGCCTCCATCTAGGGTCAAAGTCAACCCAAAACAGTCCCGCAAATGTTGGTCAAACTCGGTCAAACAATAGTCAACCTTGCAATCAAACAACCTTGTGTCAACATTGGTCAAACAGTCCCAAACACCTCAATTTGTGTACCAATCATGCGGTCCTAAGAGAGCGAAATTCTGCCCCCAAAAACACAGTCAAAACAGCGGTGGTCAATGTAGGTCAACAGCCTGAAATTTTCAGTCATGTTTCACCCAGAAAAAACAGTGCTCCTAGCCGCACGTGTGAGAGAGAGAGAGAGAGAGAGAGAGAGAGAGAAGATCCCTTAGTTGTACGAACCAATCTGTTGAAGAGAGAAGAATGATTGAGTGAATAATGTCCAAATGAGGAGAGAGGTCTCTTCTATTTATACACTTTGATGTGGGTGAAGAGACACATCTATTGGGATTCTTGAGCCTACATCAAGCCGAGGCCAACCTTAACAATTTGTAGATGTGAGAGAATAAATTCAAAATCATCTTTTGCTTGTCTAAATGAGATGATCTTTATATCAAACTTGGACCTCTCGAAAAGAGGAATCCAATGCAATAATCATCTCCATCATATGAGTTGTCCGATAAACTCGCGCACAAGAGGAAATAAAAGATGATTATTCAAAAAAATACACCCCAAAACAGTCGCAAATGATCAGGAAAATTCGGGAGAGCCCCAGAAACTAGAATAGGAGAAGATCAATGAAATCCCAAAGCGAAGCGGGCAGAGGAAAAGAATGATCTCATTGAAAGAACCAATTTTGTTGCTGTAAATTCTACATGCAAGGAGTTGTTGCTTTGCAATCTCATGCTCGATTGAGATTGCCAGACAGCAAAAGGAATGGCTAAGACAATCCAATAAAAATCCCCAAACCAGATGGCCATGCATGCAACCTCTATGTAATTTCTAATGTTATAAACGATGAGTGAGTACCTTGCCTCCTCGTAGGTCGATGAAGGGTTTTCGGCCTAATGCAGAATCTTTGCGCTACAATCAAGCAATCCATTTCATCTGCTTTCGATCCAATGCCCGCAAAAACACGAACAAACGAAGACGACAAGTGACCTAACATAAAAGATCGTAAGCTCAAAACATCCAGAAATTACACATATAAAACATTGTAAATACTAAATATTGATATAAGGGGAAGGAACATAGATTTCATTAACCATATAAATGAAAGTACATCAATATACCTCAAGCTCTAGTTCTCCTCTTCTCATTCTGACGGAGTCTCCCCACTATAATGAAGAAGGAAGCATAACAACATGAAGCCCTCAAATCTGAATCACAATGGCAACATAGACTCTCTAAAGCTAACTGTCCAAAACTTTGGGAATCCAAAACTAGGCTCACCCTCTAAGATGGCCCAATATAAATAGGAAGAAGAAGACTCCCAGGTGGATGAATGTAGACGCTCAGGATAAAGAGAAGTTAGAGAAGCTTCTCAATAATGAGTCCCAGCCAGCTCGAATAGATAGGATAACGTGATGAGTCGAACTGATCTCTTAGAAACCACAAATCTCTAGAAGAAGTCCCTCAACCGCATGGACAAAACAAGGAAATCTCAAGTATAGTCGCACGCACAAAGTGTCCTCCATGCGACTGGAAGGTTCCAGCCGCATGCACAAGCCTAGATCCATGCGACTCTGACAAAAACTAGGAAAAAGAGTGGTTAAGGCATCGCAAAAGGTCAATCAACATAAGGACTCACATGTACTAACCCTAGGGAGAAAAATAGGTTGATAATAGATGCCATGACCGCTACATGCTACCAGTTTTGTTGCTGTAAATTCTACAAGCAAGGAATTATTGATCTGCAGTCTCATCCCTAATTGAGATCACTAGACAACAAAAAGAATGGCTAAGACAATCCAATAAAAATGCCCAAACCAGAGGGTTCCTAAGAAGGCTTGGGAAATCTATTTAAGAGAAGCCTTAGCTTAAGGTTAGATATCAAGTGGAGAGTTGCTTGCTTGATCAAGAGGATGTCGATATGTAGCCTAGGGTTGTCCTAGTTTGAGGGTCGGCAGGTCTGCTAAGAAGGCCTAGCTGAAGAGCATTGCGACTGCAAGCCAAAATGACAAAAAGCCACAAAAGGGTTGATCTTGTTGACTCAAGGAAGGGTTTCGCCAACCAGAAGCAGTCGTATGAACTCAGAGGCTAGAAGTTCGATCCTATGGAAGGAGAAACCTAAAATGGGTATATTTCTTTGTGATTCGTGATAAGGAATAGGGTCGAGGGTTTTGTTGCTACAGGAGAAGGAATAGAGTCACATTGCCTAGATCAAGAAACCTATCAGTTACAGATTGGAAGCCCAAGATTTCCTCAATGAATAGTGAGGTATAGAAGGACCTATTACGCATGACCAATGGTTGTTACAACCAATGAGATCAAGTTGCAAATTTGTAGTTGATGACCAAGATCTCTCAATGAATTTGACAAGTAATGCAAGGCCTGAACAGTCTAAGGCACGGGTTGTGTGAAGGCTGTGATCAAGGAGATTTCAGTGCTAAGGAGTCGTCTTAAAATATTTAGGACAGAGGTAACGAACCCTAGTTTAATGGTTGCGTGGAGGAAGGACAATCCTAGGCATACATTGGTGAGAGATTCCTTAAGTATTGGGTTGCAGAGTTCTAGATCCCATAGAAGAGGCCGCACCTCAAACACAACAAAGAGAAGAGGGTCGAAAGCCTGTTGTGAAGGGGTCGTAGGGTCTAAAGTATAGCTAGAGGGATGTCGCATTTGTTGAGGATCCTGTGCAGGAGATTAAGGAACTATTACACTAGGTTTGAGGAGATGTATGAACCATGACTTGAGTTGATCTATGAGCATATAACAGAAGCACTAAATATGGTCGCACCCTCATGAATATGCTCAAAACCTTAGTCATTGCAAGACTGTACAAAATATCCTGTAGAGGTATGATTTGTCTCCCTCCATGGTTGATGAATTTAGCAATATGATGGTCCATGTGTTGGACAGTTGTATGATAGTCAAAGAACAACGAGGAGGGTTGTTAGTGACTATCATAATAGCCCTAGATCAGCATCTTATAAAGAAGCCTAAGAGTTGTATGTCAACAAACTTAGTAAGCCCTAGATCAGTCAAGGAAATCACTGAATAAGGGCAGATCTACATGCCCTAGTTGAGGGAAGGATCTATGTGTCCTAGCTCTGTGCAATAGAGGAGCTACTGCAGAACAGAGGGCAGAGGATTTGATAAAGGAAGAAGCCCTAGAAGAGGGCAGATCTGAAGAAGTAAGCATTGGATTGTTCCATGCTTGAAGCAGCAATATGAGGAAGCCAAGATCAGTCAAGAATTGACTGAAGATGGACAATGTAAGAACAATAGTGCAAGAAGGAGTCCTACTTTAAGGCAGAGGTGGAGCAGCCAAAAGAGTAGGAGTTAGGAAGGTTGTAGTGGCTTTCTCCAATCCCTAAGTACAACTTCTTGAAGGACTAAGAGGACTGTTAGAAGAGGCAGAATTGGGCGAGCGTAGGACTGATTCTTGAAGGATGAAGAAAGGAGGTCAAGGGAGCAAATCACATCAACCCATGTTCATTGCTTAAGAAGGATGTTTGACAGTGATAGGTGGCAGCCCTCTGTGCCCTAATTGTGACTTCATCGAGCAGCACAAGAAGACACTAGTGGGAAGCAAGTCTCTAAGAGTTGTGTCCTTGAAGGACTAAGGAGCCGCTAGTTGGGAAAGAAGTCCCAAAGGAGTTGAGGAGCAGCAGTGGGCAATTGAGAGTTGTTCACAAATGAAGTTGTGAATAGCTTGATGCATTGAAGGACTAACAATCAGCTAGAGAGAAGGTGGAGCTATGTTCAGTGACCTAATGGAGTTGGTTCACTGATAGAGGCAGATTTGAGTTGTTTCAGATTCGAGCTGAAGGATTGGACAGGTGTGTTCAAGGTACAATCAACACAGTTGTGATTGAGCTCTACATCAACTAGATGATCAGTATATCTTGTTCTTGTATGTACTATGTACTTGTATCAGTGGATGTATGAGGCCATTAGCCTTGGTACAGGAGCCCTGGACTGTTGTATTATCAGTTTGCTAATATAACAAAGATGGGTTGAAAAATTTTCAAAATTGTCACATGCGCTAGTTGATTCACTAATGTGTACTCTTCCGTTGTGCAAAGTAGGATAAGTTGAGGCATTTGATTTGGTTATGTCAGAGATTTTAAGACACTAACCTAGATTCTCAAATGCCATGGAAATTCAATAGTAGCCACGATTATTGTTGTTGGACCTTGGAGAATTTCCATTTTCCGGATAGTCTCAGGCATAATGACCATGCCTGTTGCAATTGTAGCATTGAATTATTGACATGTCATTTCTAAACCTTCTATTGGAGTTCTTGGATGCTGGAGCAAGCTTTATTGAATTAGATGGTCCTCCTCCTTCTTTTCTCTTCTTGGTTTGAGCAGCAAATGCATTGGATTCTCCTTCTTCATGCTTTCGAATTCTTCCTCTAGAGATCATTCTGGTCTCTCCTTGAGTGCACTTGCATAATAGCTCATTAAAAGTGGGAAACATGTCAATGTTGCTAATGGTTGTGGTAAATGTCTCCCAAATCATAGGACGACCTCCAAGGGCGATCGGCACCAGTTCTCCGTCAGATGCAATCTCTCCAGCAGTCAAAAGTTGATCCTTGTGTTGGGATATCCTCATGAAATATGCTTGAATGGTCTCCCCCTTGTTCATCTTGGTGTCCTTGAGTTGATTTTTTAGAGAAAGAATTTGGCTCAAGTTGTTGACTTCATACATCCCAACCAGCTTATCATACATTTGCTCAGACTTCTTCAACTTTGAAACATAAGTGATCAAATGATCTCTCAAAGAATCAATAATGATTTTTTTAGCGTTGATCTCAACTTTCTTGTACTTGGACTTGGCAGCGGCAGTTGCACTTTCCGGAGGCTTAGGGACCTTGCCTTCAACATATTCCATAACATCATTCTCTTCCAAAATCAAATCCAGCCTGATAAGTCATTGAACTTTCCTAAATCTTGAAGTATGAGGTAGACATCTTGACCAAGTCAAATGAACTTCAACAACAGATAAGATTTCTTCAAAGGGGTGATTACTCTTGTCTCCTTAGGCTTGTCTTCACCTCAACTCTGATACCATGTTATTTTTTCAATGTTCTATGTTGTAACAATCACTTTAACAATTTTATTCTTTGCGTAGCAATCACTTTCAAGTTCAAATTCAATTACCCAATAACAGTGAGCAATTGTAGATAGAACAGTAAACAATATGCACAATAGAAGACAGCCAAGGTCAATGAGACACAGAGATTTAGGTCAAATACCAGGGAAAAACCCCACAAGGGGTAAAACACAAACGGATTCTATGTCTATTAAATGTTCATCAAATGTTCAGCAAAGATACATAGTCCAAGTATATCCACCAACAGTAGTCAAAGTCAAAGACTTGACTTTCAAGTCAACCAATCCAATATCCAATCAAAGATGGGACAAAATGTCAAATCTAGTCAAATATCAATACTGAAATTTTCAGCCCAATCAAAGTGAAAGTCAACAACAGTTAACATAGCCCTAACCAGTCCAAGGTCAATGGTCTAAATAGCTATAAAAAGTTTGGACAACTAGTCAAAGAATGTTGCCTCTTTTCTTCAGTCAAATTTCGTCAAAACAGATCCAAAATTCTTCCAACAATTTGGTCAAAGTCAACCGTTGACCTGTGGTCAACCCTAGCCTCAAATTTGGGGTCCAAGATGGTCAACATGCCCATAAAACTTCAGTCAATGCTTAGTCAATGCGTCCTTCCATAACAGATCCAAAAATCAATCAAACCAAGTCAAAACAACCAAAGTCAATGCTTGTCAAAGAGGGTCGACAACAAAAAGTCAACTCTGTCAAACAGAAGTGTCTCTCTCGCCTTTGCACATGTGAACTCGGACCTGCAATTTTCAGAGAAGATCGAACCAATAGAAGATGATTTGATGTGTGATGTGATGCCACCAAGTGATGCCAAGATAGGTGTATTTATATCAGTGTTTTAAGATTTGGACAGCTCAGAACCGATTCGGCCGAGTTGGTCTGAGTCAAGGCTTCACCGGGTCGACTCGGCCAGTGAACCGGTTCGGTCAGCTCAGTAATAACCTGGCCGGCTCAGCCAAGTCCGAGCCTACTCGGTCGGGTTGGATGACAATGACTTCATTCTTCTTCAAAACCTTCCAATAGGTTCTTTGCCCCTTTCTTAAAGCAAACCTAACTTTGTGGCCCCAACCTTGGTCCTCCAAAGATGAGCATCGAGCCTTGAGTTCATTCCACGTGATGCTACACCCCTTGATGAGCCTCCAAATGCTAAAACACTAAACTTAAAAGCTTGGACGTTGGACTATTTGATGATATGCCCAAATGGACTAAAGATGCCCCCTCGCTGGCCTTGACCCTATTTTGGTGGATGGTGCCTTCTTCCAAAGCGCAGATGAGGATGGTTATCATTGAGATGACTTAGGAGCGCTAGCACATCCCTTTTTGATGCCAATGCTTACCCTTAGGGGTGCCATGTCACTCACATGCTTGAAAAGGGTGACATAGGGTCTCTCCTAGATGACATCATGGTGGAGGATGCACCTTCTGTGAAGGAGAATCACACAGCCATATCACAAAGCCATATAACCATATGCACCGCCAATTAACACACAAAAATTAAACTGGCGGAAAAGGCAAAGAGCCATCATGTGATCTCTCATGCTCATGTAATTCTCTCTTATTCAAATAATTTAATAATACATTTAAATACATGAGCAAGTGGTCTTAACATAGTGCGTCTGTCTTAGACTCACTTGGTTGAGACAATTTCTCAACTTACACACTAATTTAGCAGAGCTAGTTGGAGAGAATCTCTCATCCAAACTAGAACCCTTGGTTTGAGGAATTCTCATGATTTTATTTATTTAATTGGAATTATTATTGATTTTTAAGAGAGCGAGGCTAACATTCCCCCCCTCAATGATAAATCCAAAACGAACAAAGAACCATCTTCCAAGTTCTCAAGTTGATCCTCAAAAAACATTTGCCTAAAAAACTGCCAATGCTAGATGCTAAAAAAAATTCAAATCTGAAGAGAACATGAAACGGCTGCATGTCTGATTCATCTCTAAATGTCGCTTGACAACTCCATCACGTGCCAAGCTGCAAAAGGATCCAACTGTCCTTTGCTTGAAAGCAGCATCTGGTGTCCACTGACACAATTTGATGAACACCCACTGACGTATTTGCTGATGATGATCGCCCACTAGCTGATGAAGATGTACATTGGCTGCTTCACTGATGTTGTCGAGACTTTCAGTCTGACAACCACTGTCAATTTCATTGACATTTTCCGCCCTTTGTCAATTGAAAGGAGAAACAATCTTCTTCAAATTATTTCTGAACTCCCCCCCTTCAGGTGTAGGGGAGTTTCACTGTTGTACTCCCCCGTTCAACTGCACAAGAGTACCATCTTCAGTTGACTGTTGGCTGCAATATGTGTGAGTGAATCCGATTGTAAAACTTGTACAATCTTTTGGTCGTGGATGACCATTCCCATGGATCAATCCATGAATAATCAATCTTTAATCTGGCAGGTTGGTCTTGTTTGCAACGATTCTCTGATGAATGATTTTGCTAGCCACAATGGTGACAAGGATGGAGATCAAAACACTGATCTTCCAGATGACCGGTTCTTTGACAATGAGAACATGTTGGTTTGTCTGCAACTTGAGTTTGTGTGTATTTATGTTTGTCTTCAACTTTCTCAGAATTAGCTGATGTGATCTGTGCAAGAAACCCGACACTGACAAACTTAATGGGACTTGACTAATCTGGGATATGCAAGTTGGTGTCATCTTTGTCATATCTTAAGCCTTGTCGATTTCGATTACTTTGAATTTCTTCCCATGGCTTGATGATGGGTTTGGAAGAAAGTTGAATTGGAACAACTTCAACACTTGAAGCTGGTTGGATGAATGAAGTCAAATGATCACCTATCTCTGGATTGGTCAAAGACTTGGAAGCAACACGCTTCTCTTGCAACCCATTTCTCTGCAATTGTGACTCCAGTTGAAGGAACTCAAGCATTTCATGTGCATGTTGAATATGCACTTGAATATCGGCAAGAGTTGCTTTGTTGATATGCACCATGTCATTAGCAGATGATAACATTAAATTGTTAATAATTTGGGACAACTGAATGTGTGTCACCATGTTGCCATGCTTACTTTAAAGTCAGGTATGCTTGTCGTAGAAGTCGTGCTTGAAAAAATTGCTCACTTGAGTCGATCACTGAAATGACACGCTCGCTTGTACTAGTTGTTGATTGCTAATGCTTTTAAACACTTGCTTGAACTGTTGATTGTACGCTCACTTGATGACAATCGCTTTGCGTGAATGAAACGTTATGAATGCTTTATTGAACTTTACACAGGCTCGCTTGTTGTAGATTTTATTTTGACACGCTCGCTTGCTTGATTGTACTTGCTTGAACTGCACTTAGTGATGCACTGAGTGTGCTAAAAAAATGATAGGTGTCGAACACTGTCGAAAATGCACCCAAATGATAAATGTTCAAGTGACAACTGACTTGACTTAATGTATGCAGTGTAGCAAATCAAATGAGGGTGTCAGTTACAACCGAAAATGCACCCGTACAATTCAGTTAAAAGTGTTTATTTGCAAGTGATACAAAAAGTGTTGATGATGTTGATGATGTTGATGTCGTCTTGGCTTGAAATGCTTGATTTGTAGTGTCCTTAACTTGATGGCTTTGATTACATGATGTGAAATGTGCTTGCGTAGAAGATCATCTTATCAAGTTGATAATGTGACACTTTGTGCTTGTGTACTTAAGCTTGAATGAAATTGATTATGTGCATGCAAGTCATTCATGTGTTGTATGTTACATGTGTACCATATTAGAAAGATACCACATGAAGGTTAGTGTCAAGACTAGACACAAAACAAAAACAAGATCAAGAGTCATATGCGATCACAAACACACATGGTGTACCTAAGATCCCCTTATTCAATTTCGGGCGGATATAGGATACATTAACACCGCAAAAAATATATCTTTATTAAATATTGAAGTACATCAATCTTCACCTTCTCAAGCAATGATAAATTCAAGCTCACACTCCCTTGAAGCATCTTCTCAATTACAACTTTGACTTGACTTTGAAATGGACTTGACTAAGTCACTCCAAAAATTACAAACTAGATTCACTTCAAAAAATCTCTATTCCATACTAACCTTCTCAAACTTCACTTATATCCAAAAATCTCCACCTATATGTTTCTCCATTTTCTTAAAAACAACCATCAACCTAATTTTTATTATTATATGTTCTTTTACTTTCTTTAAACTATCCAATTCACGTGTGAGAAAGTAAAAAAAATTATCCACTTCAGAAATTCACCTTTAACTCCACAAAACAGTGAACTATGCAATCGCGCATGTTGGACTGATTATGTTGCTACACGATGGTACCGGGCTCCTAAGTTATGTGGTACCTTTTTTCAAACTATACTCCTGCCATTGATATTTGGAGTATTGGTTGCATACTTGTTGAAGTCTTAACTGGAAAGCCGCTTTTCCCAGGCAAAAAATGTTGTTCATCAGCTAGATTTGATGACGGATCTTCTTCGCACACCTTCCCCAGAAACAATTGCAAGGGTTCATAATGAAAAAGGTAGAAGATACTTGAATAACATGCGCAAGAAATAACTTGTACCTTTTACACAAAAATTTCTAGGTGCACCTAAACTTTTAGAAAGATTGCTTGCATTTGACCCGAAGGATCGTCCTACTACAGAAGAGGCTTTGGCCGATCCTTATTTCAAGGAATTAGCAAGAGTATCCCGAGAGCATGTAGCTCAGCCAATAACTAAAATGGATTTCGAGTTTGAGAGACGGAGGTTTACAAATGCAATCGAGACAATTGTCAACCTGACACCCTTTCTAAATTTGCGAATCTTCAATTCGTCAAAGGCATCACATGCTCCCACAACTGAGAAGAGGGCAGTTGAGATAGAAGATGAACCTGGATCATTTTCACCAAAGTTGTTGCATGCTTCTGAAGGAGAAGAAGGTCTAGATCCAGAAGCTGACAAGGCTGAATTAGAAAGACAACGGGTTGTTGTATTAGAAGAGCAACAACGGCAGTTGCAGGAAGCTACCACAGGGCCCAACACTATTGACGATAGTGCTGAGCTAACAAATCATGAGAGGACACTCGCTATGAAAGCAATGGGAGCGATTGAAGTAGGAGATGCAGTATTGGGTTCCGGTGCTGAAGTAAATCTTGAATCGCAGGTTTATTGGTGGCACGATAAGTATCGTCCTCGGAAGCCTAAATACTTCAACTAAGCTCCTGATAAATGTTCTTCCCCGATTGTTGGGCTTTGTTCATGGGAGCTGTTAAACACACACATGGCAAAGACAAATAGGAAAGATAAAACATGAGTACAATTTATTAACAAATCATATACATTTATAGCATATGGTTTGACCGTTGGGTTTCACATCCCGAGGTCTCTTGGACTTCCTTTAGTCTATTTGACTTCCACACTAACCCCTTGAGGATTAGGTGTCCAACATTCCCCCCCTTAATCCAAAGGGTTATGTATGAGTCCAAGAAGAGAGCTATAATACAAAATGTGCAAAAAATGCATGGCAGCACTAGGCTGAATGTGCTCTCTGAAATGTTGGTATAAAGGGTGGTAGTTTAAGGATGACCACCAACACTGGAACACTTAGTGCAGTTCTTGGAACTCTTCCAATTCTGGCATGAAGCTCATGTCTTCTACTAGAGGAAGTGCTCCTGATGTTTTGAAGAGGGAAACCTTCAACCATGAAAGGGAGGTCTCACCCCGCATAAAAGGGAGAACTTCAACCTGAATAGGGAAGTCTCAACCTATGATGGTTTAAGGATGACCAACAACTCTGGAATGCTTAATGCAATTCCTGGAACTCTTCCAAGTCTGGCAGGAAGATGAAGTCTTCTGCTAGAGGAAGTGTTCACAACTCTATTCCTGGAATTATTCCGAAACTGGCAAGAAGCTAAAGTCTTCTGCTAGAGGAAGTGTCCCAGATTCTTTGAAGAGGCATTACCAAATGAAGGCATGCTCAGGGGCATCTTTGTTTCTAGCTACAACTCTGAAACTGGTGTGGCAGGTTGTGGCTCAGGCTCGCTTGATGTGGCTTTGAAGCTTGTAGATGACCATCATTTCCCCCCTGTCAGATACAAGGTGAGATGATGCAAAAAACTCAACTGCAAGACTGTTCAATACTCTGGAACAAGTTCTAACATGTGATTGGAATATCTTCTTGGTTGTTGATGCCCATTGCCAAGAAGCGATCAATCCAAGATGAATCTTTGTTCTTGCAGGACGTTTGTTTCTGAAGCATCTGTGTGAAGAATGGGTGGTTTTATGACAGTGTTTACATGGATGAAGATCAAAACAGTGATCTTTCAAATGGCCAACTCGGTGACAGTGTTGGCATTTCACAATCTGTTGTTGTTGTTGTGGAAAAGGAGTAGAACCTGGAACAGCTGGAGGCGAACTATCATGAAGGAATCCAGCACTCTGAAACTGAATGGGCTTTGAGTAGTCTGGGATATGAAAGGACAAGTCCTTCTCATATCCGAGACCAGTTCTGTGTTTGTTGTGGACAAGCCCTTCCCAAGGCCTGATAATGGCCTTGGGAAGTGCAAGCTGAACTTCTGCATCTGCATGTAACCTTGCTGCTTTATGGGAGTCTGTTTCAATCTTCTGAACAGAAACAGGTTCAGAATGATGACTCCTCTGTTTTAATTCTTCTTGCTGTAGCTGAGATTCGAGCTACAAAAAATCAATTTTCTCTTGTGCATTTTGTAGACAGACTTGAATGTCTGTGAGAGAAACTTTGCTGACTTTTAATGTATCATGATTAGTAGACAATATCAGAGTTTTGAGGAACTCTAATAATTCATTGATTCTGGTCATTTTTCTTCAATGTCAGAATTACACCTTAAAAATTGATCACAACTACTACTCAATGCAGAAAAGTAATACCCACTCACTAAACACAGCAATATCCTTTATTAATGTGCAGCAAATTATCAGTGTGCAACCAGCAAGCACCAATTACAATCCATTACATAAAAAATAAGAGTTTACTCATGACCAGCACTATGTTCTAACAATACAACCGACTAAACTTTCCTCCACAAAAGATTACTTTTATTTGTCAAAACAATCATTGCCTTTATACAACCCACCAAACTCTTATGCAACAGTCGAAGCAAGGAATCAATGCATATATATGTAGACAAAAACTATAATGAGTTTTAAAAACAATGCCACACTGGGGCAGCAGCGACTGCAAACTTGCTTGGATCCTTCAAATACTCCTTCACTTTCTCGGCCAGTGGAAAAGAATAGTCAAGTTCAATAGCCCCATTGATGATAACATGTGGGACAGCTGCAATTGTGGGATTACAGATAGTCAAAGAAAGAGCAAAACATCTGGTTAATCAAACCACGGTAATTCGATTGTATTCTACGTGCATTTGCAAGACGGAATTTGTACGAGAAGTTCCACTAGAAATTGAGTGGTCAATAATCGTCTCAACCAGAGGTGGTAAAACAAATTCTACTGGAAAGCTTATATAATGTTGACTAGTATATTTATTGTTGTTACAATATTCGCTTCCTTGTCTCAAGGCAGTAGAGAATTACACGGCAGCCTCATGATGTCGTTGATGTATAACACTTGTAGATACTGTCGAGTATATATAGAACACGGAAAAGCTTACCCAGTTCTATAATCCCCAAAGAGACTTCAGCGTTTGAACATTTAAAATCTTGAATGACCATTGTCAATTCATGAACATCAAAATAGTAAATTAGTCGTTGGACAGTAAGGGAAATACGAAGTGCAACAGTTTTTGAAAGATAGATTTTCTTTCATGTCACACTAATAGATGAAGGGTCTCAACCTCAATGCATAATGGTTCAAAGTGCTTTAATTACATCATCCTTTAATACAGATTGACAGGTCGATAATATGCATTATGAAATAATACATACCAGATGCCAGAATATCAAACCAACTCAATCAGTCACGCGCAGACTAGTAATAACTCAAATCAACTACCAGTTGTTATAGATCTCACCATCTAATAATGTATACTTCAGTATCTTCTCCTGACAAGACTCCTTGAGCGATGACCCCCACGCGGTGACCTCCGACGAACAGTTTTACGTCGAAATGGACCATTGCTGAAGGCCCAATCAACAAATATGTTTTGAGTCAATAATTCTACTCCATTAAGATTCGTTATTACAGCCTGAGCCTCCTTAAATGTTTCATACTCAATTAAGGCATAGCCCTTGACAAAACCAGTTCACTTCATTTCAACTAGATCAGCATCATGTTATATCAATGCGTCAAAAGCCCAAAAATACGCCGACATCTATAGTGATTTGCATTAAATTTCTAATACCCAGAACAGCGGCATGGTTCACACAGTAATTGCATAGACTGGAATCTCTTCCTGGAGAGACAGCATTGTATTTTGGGAATGAGACAGCAGAGCAGATAGGTTTGGGCTCCGAGGACAAACCCCGAGTTCGATCAACCGCAGATTGAGGCAACACGGAGTTTAGCACAGTCAGCCTCTCTCACCCCACCATAGTTTTTACCAAAATGAAGGATAACTTCATGCATGCCAATTTCGTAATAGTTATGACGAATCCTAAGCGCACTCCTGAGTGCGAGTATTCTACATTGGTTGATAAGTGATTATAATGCCACCAAAAGTCATAGTAGAGGTCTGCTGAGTAGCAACGAAGAATAAATACAAAGAGACGATCAGAATGAGTAGCAACGAAGAATAAATACCAAGAAATGGAGTGTAACCCAACAACGTGGTATAGATCTCTCCAACGGTAAGGGGATATGGAGGCCAGCAGCATGGAGAGCGCAGTGTATGGAGGCCAGCAGCGTGGAGAGGGCAATGTATGGAGGCCAGCAGTGTATATGGAAGCCCAACAGTCCAAATTCACAGTCTTAGCACAATTCGAGCAGCGTAGTAGGACTATGTCAGAGGAGCGAGGGAGGTTATAAAATTGGCAAAAAAAATCCATGACAAACTGACATTCTTCTAAAGAAAATAATACCATATCAGAGAATAATGGTAAATCGCAGCATTGTTATATTAGCATGGAGAGAGCAGCAAAAAACTCAAGTGTTACTGAGATTATCAGGCAGGGCAGACCCTGATTATCAAGCAGAGGGAAGACCCAGATTACTACAGAAGGGAGTTACAATGACAATTAGAAGCCAAAAATGGCAGTGGAGAAATGACAGGTTGCAGCTAAAATTTAGCTAAGAAAATATTCATGAAATGCAGAATTGATGGCAAAAATGACCTGCATAAAAAGGCCATAAAACAAATGGCTCAAAGAAATTATGCAGGGCAGGAATACGCCTGCTCTGATACCATGTTAAACACACACATGGCAAAGAAAAATAGGAAAGATAAAACATGAGAGTACAATTTTATTAACAAATCATATACATTTATAGTACATGGTTTGACCGTTGGGTTTCACATCCCAAGGTCTCTTTGACTTCCTTTTGTCTATTCAGCTTCCACACTAACCCATTGAGGATTAGGTGTCCAACAGGAGCGTTCAAAATTCCCTGTAGACAACGATTTTAAATTGTTGCTCCTCCACACAGAAATTTGCTCCAATTCCTCTTTCTACTCCACGCAATGGAGTCTCCTTCACGCACAATTCATTCTTTAAAAACCTCACATACACCCAGAATCACCATAAGCTCTGATACCACATGAAGGAGAATCACACAGCCATATCACAAAGCCATAAAACCATATCCACAGCCAATTAACACACAAAAATTAAACTGGCGGAAAAGGCAGAGAGCCATCATGTGGTCTCTCATGCACATGTAATTCTCTTCTTTTCAAATAATTTAATAATACATTTAAATACATGAGCAAGTGGTCTTAAGATAACGCGTCTATCTTAGACTCACTTGGTTGAGACAATTTCTCAACTCACACACTAATTTAGGAGAGCTAGTTGGAGAGAATCTCTCATCCAAACTAGAATCCTTGGTTTGAGGAATTCTCATGGTTTTATTTATTTAAATGGATTTATTATTGATTTTTAAGAGAGTGAGGCTAACATTCTGAAGATGTACACATGCACTTTGGGACTTTCTTGGAGTGAGGAACACTCTTGGACCCTTGTATTAGTTCCTTGATGACTTACAATCTATTTTGGAGGATAATGCCATTTCTAGCCTCCTTGGTTATGTGTTTTTGTTTTGATCTCTATATCATCATCATGTATGTATTGGACAGTGCACTAGGTACCATTTTGATATAGTTGATATATTCATGAGCCTACTTTGATCATATGTTTTATTCTATCTATATTCTAATGTTGTGTGTTTGGAAACATGAATGAAAATTTTTAAAATTATGTTTTTTTATAAAAAAATAAATATTTAATGTATTTTTTACAATGACCGAGTCATTGAAATCGAGCCGACCGAGTCGATACTGAGTCGGAGTCAGAGTCAAAGTCAACCCTCAGCGGAGTCAGAGTCGGAGTCGGAGTTTTAAAACATTGATTTATATGTGGTTTAGGAGGTCAAATTTCTCCTTTAGGCCGACTTGTACCTTTTGAGATGACTTGGTCCACCAACAAAAATTCAATTTTTCCAAGGACAAGTGGGATCTCCTAAAAATTTTCACGGCTTCTCCAAGGAGGGAATTGCTCCCTTAGCTGCCAATTTTCAACACTAAAGATATGTCATTACACTACTATAGAGTAGTGGATAGGAAGTAAGCAAACGTCCAAAAACTAGATGATGAAATCACTATAGCATACAACTTAAATTTTGACTATGATGAAATAATGCAAAAAGCGTAATTAGCTTCAATCTCATACGCCTAACAAATTAGAAATGAAGAAAATAAGCTTCAAAGAGAAATATTTACTCCAAAAGAGCAAATACAACAACCAACTGTAAAATATATTCCACCACATCTCAGAAAGAATAAAATCCACTCGACATGAAAAGAAAAAAGCAAAATCTACGATTCCACTGGCAACCATGACAAGGAAACCACAACCTAAGACCCTGAAGCTTAAAGGAGTCATAAAATATAGAAATGTAACAATACTTGGAGATTCTGTCGGTACTCAATTGTATAGAGTCTAGACATTCTTGTTGCTAAACAACTAAACCTCTTCGTGTACCCCATCAAGGACCTTACCTTTAATATCACTAATGGACAAAAGATTAAAGAAATAGGAAAATTTCACAAAATCTCAATTCAAATATAGGAATTGATACTACAAATAGGACTTTATGCTCTACCACTAAGAAAATGGATATGGTGCTAGGTGCGGAATGGTTGATGCAGTTGAGAACTTATACCACAAACCTTGAAGAAGAATTCACGGAGTTTAATTTTCAAGTTCAACACTGTAAATGATATGGTGTTGAAGGTTCCACTCTCAAAAATAATCAATTACAATTAATAAAAGGAGGCAAAAAACACAATCAAACATACAACAATGGAAGCAAGGGAAATATAGTGCCAAGAAGCATAAAGATTTCATTATTAAACAATCAGGCCAAAAGACTTCATAGTATGATGCAAAAAATACAAAGGAACTTCACGAACATTCAAAGCATAGACAAAGTCAAACCCCTAAAAATTGATAAGCCTCATTCCACATAAATATGCTCAACTAGAGAATCATATTTACTATGCTTTGAGGACAAAAAATTCCTTAAGAAGGTAGCAATGTTATGAACATAATAATATTCAAAATATAATAAATAGTAATAATATAATTAATTTCATGAAAGGCCAAAGGACACATATCCCTTCACCTCATGAGTTGTGACCATTCAATGTATATCAATAGACCATCACAAGACTCATTGTAACATTATCATTCTATCAACCAATATATCTTATATTTGCAGCATACTCTATCTTCAAGTATTAAACAGACACTGTTTACTACAAATATGAAACTGTAAACATTATCTAAATCTTAACTAACCTAAAGTTACATGCTGTAACAATGTTAATTTAATTAATGCCCCTTCCTCTTAAATGTTAACCGCTAAATAGCTTTTTGGGTCTCATTAATTGTCGTTTACCTAACTTACAACAATAGGTCAATCCTCAACATCACACAAGAAGAAAAAAGTCATCATTAAAATTCTAATCTATTGCCTCTAAAGAGCAAGATGTAATAAAATTATTGTCGTGTACAATAGATGCCAGATGAGCACCATGACAAATTTTATGGCCTGAAAAGAAGAATGCATCATCATATGTTGATGAAGGGAAATTGCATGGGAAACCAACGAAATAGGTAGAATCCAAATGTTAAATTTCTTATATTCCAAAGGATTGAAGATATGCATTTAATAGTTAAACACTAATGTTTATCAGACAAAAGAAAGGTCAAAGATAATATTCATAGTGATGTTTATCTTTTACGAGGTGTATGGTAAGTGCTGAGAACTAAGACAAAGAAAACTTTTAGAAGGATTTCAAAGATATGGTGGAAGTAAAAGGACATGAACCATATCAACAAAAAATGTACTCCTTTAGAAAAGTTTGAATGACATTTTGAAAGAAAGAATTCACCATTCCACCCTTTTATGCTAAATCCGATATTTATAGGTTAGATAGCCACCAAGAAAAGATAATTGTGGAAAATTACACTGAAAAATTCCTTAAAGAAACTCTGTCGTTTCAACCAATGTTAAATAGGACTTAAATTCTACAATCATGATCATAACATATATGCATGCATACAAATAAATTTCCACGTAAGTTTGTCCAAACATTAAGCACACGAATTTGTTAGTAACAAGAGAAGGGAGGGCTCGATCTCTAAAATTTTAATATAAGTGATTTAGAGGATTTCAAATTTTCAAAAGCCACCCCACTAATATGCCACTTTAAGTTTTAAATTTTAACCAATTTCTAATCAGTCATTTTAAGTCATTTATAAAGTATGAACACTAAAACCTCTATAACTAAACTACCTGGATTTCAACCTCCATGTCTCCAAAATATGATGCCCCATCGCAATATCGAACCTTGACTCTATTCCAATTATAGAAATCTGTTACATATACTCTTGGAAATCATTACAGAGATCTACATATTTTTTATAATATATAAATTATAGTAATTGATGATAGGAATTAACATATGAGTAGGACTCAAGAAATATTGTATCTACAAATGCCATGCATGAATTATATGAGTTATTGGTTTTTTATCTTACATAGAATGAGAAACTATCCACACTATAAGTAAATATGAACATAAAGAGCAACATGTTTACCAGAATAAAACTTTAAAACGTCATGAAAAAAAACTTCTCGTAATAGAGCATGCTCAAATTTCTGTACAAATTACATCTGACTGGAACATTTCAAGGCAGGGATGAAGATGAGATAAGACACGTTTAAAATGACAATGACATCCTGAATTTAAAAAAATCTCACATGATTATAAAGACTATACAAATTGAAATCCTATAAAAATGGATAGTGTTCCAACCATAGGCAACATATGAAAATATACATTCATTTATTAGAACACACATAACCGGATGTCTCATGTGGTGTTTGGAAAACCACCGAGTGAGTATAACACTGTGAGAGTAACATTGAATAGACAAGAGTAGAGATGTTTATTAAAGAAGAAAAGACTTGAGAATTCAATGTGGAGACAACTTTTGGATGAGTCCCCAATGCTGAAGTCTTACTGTGCAGTGGCACTGGAATAGCATGGTCTCTTAGATATCTAGGCAACTTAGGAAATTTAAATTATGAATGAAATACATATTAGGGAGATTTTTGGCACCTAAACAAGCTACAGATGGGATTGCTTTTGCTCACAAGGTTCCTTGTGCTTGTTTGGATTCGCAGCATTGTCACTCTCCGGAAGCGTATGGTGAGTTGAGTCCAATGAGAAATTGTAAACCTGTTGTTGTCCAACCATTTATAATTGTTGCACGCAGCATGAGAAACAATTGTTCACGTCCCATTAAATATTTGAATGTAGACAAACACAAGAGCATTTAGTTGTGTCCCCACAGTCCAGACTCCATATGCAGCAGCACAGAGGATGAGCTGTGAATTAAGTGTACATGAAAATACCCAGGTTTGGAGGCACAAGGAAGATAGTTATACCCAGGGGAAACAAAAAATGTAGAGTACTGAATGCACGAAAAGGTCATGTATGCAAAGAAGATAAAGAGTTAGGCACAAGAAGTTGAAAGGCTGTTGGCTGTTGGAAATGTTTTAACAATTTTAATTATATCATGTAAGCATTAAACAGTTAACAGCACCATTCAACAATGCACAACATCAAAGACAATACGCAAGATTTTTAGGTGGAAACCCTTCCGGGAGAAAAACCACAGAATGCTTTTAATATAAGTCTTAAAAATTACATCAACAGGAAGTTCCAACATCCAAGATTCCCCAGCAACAACCAGGAGGCTCCAACCTCCTAGTTTATCAGCTTTGACTGAAAGGACGCTCCAACACCCTGCAAGCTCTAACTTGCCCTAGCACCACCCTACCATCTGAAAGTGTTATTCGGCTCCAACTTGAAGGAGACTCCAATCTCCACCTTGCACCACCCAACCACCCTACTCAACAAGTCACCACTTACCCTGAAGGCTCCAACTTTTAATTCACCAAAGTGGACCAAGTTTCATATATTTTCAAACTAGATCCACCTCTAGTCAGTATAAACAACACCACATCAATCTGTTGATTCTGTCAATCTGTAATACTGACACAAAGTCGTCAGCAACAATACCGACTTCCTCTACTCAAAAGATCAAACCCTAACTCAGCAACTCAGCAACATACTCTCACTAGCAGACCCTGCATAAATGACTTTACTAAATACAAACCCTAGCAGCAACTCCGCAATACAAACCCTAGATTCCACAAGCAACAACAGTCCCAGATGATCTGGCATTACACTCCCTTATAATTAATGTTCGAGTGTCATTCATCATCAACAATATAAACCTATAGTAATACTCAGCACTTAATGTAGTAATCTTACTACATCATGGACAGCAATAAAATCAAGATAATTTTCTCTTTAAAACACCAACCCAAGCAACAGAAAACAATAGATCAACCTTGCAACAGCGAGTAAACAAAACCTCGTCATAAACACATCACTGTAGCAGCGAAAAGCAACATCTGATTCTTCAGTGACATATGGCACTTATGAAATACTTTCCCTAGAGGTTTACTAGCGGCATTAAAACTTAGTTAAAGGTTATATACATTGTACTGATGCATACAAGAGGAAACTTTGCACTTCACTTGGTCATCATTGCACATGGGTTCTTATGCTATCCAAATCCATGCATTAGCAGAACATCATATATACCAAATCTCTATTCTAGCATCAGCACACACATCACTACTCAAGTGACACAATGTGTGCATTGTTGGTTCAGCAGATGTTATCAACAAACTCTAAAAGACTTTACTTCGACCTAACACCACTGCAGCAGTCGCTTGTCGAGCTTAGCATATATGGCACAACTATTCTATGGCTCAACTATTCTATTCTATGGATCTAGGCAGGTTGCATTGTAAACTCTTGAAGAAAATGAACAACATTTTTCAAACCAACTAAACTCATTTATAGGGTAAGGAATCGAAGACCAAATTGTAATGTCCCAAACGGAAAATTTGACAGGTTTTCGGAATTTCAACTCACAAATGCTTCAGAGAAAATTTCATTCAATTAATAGAAGATTGCCATGTAAAATATAACTAATAAAGTTAACATGACAAGCAGAAAATGGTCTCGCTTTTATTATACTAGATAAACTGGGGTTACATGCATATACAACCAAAATAGTTGAGATGAGAAGTTGGCCTCCAAGATAATCTGCTCCACTACTACACGGGCCCTCCACCAAACTAACATGAACTGTACTGCTAAGCTCTCTTGTGAATTCTGGATGAATTCACCAAGGGGAGATGGGTGAGACCCAATCTCACTAATTCACCCGAAGGTTTCCATCCTGGGGCTACAATGAAGTAGAGAACCAGGTTCTCAAACCTCTCATACAAGACAATGCTCAAATCCAAGATGTCCTGTAATGGCCTCCTCCTCCTCTTTTTATAGATCTGATGGACCCCTCTAGAGGCTCCTATTTTATTATTATTTTAATCATTGAGCACATTTCCCTTAATTAAAATATTCTTTTTAACGTGGGAAAATGGTAAATTGGCCACCATGCCTCTTCAAGCCAGGAAAAATAACTTCTAGCCATCCCATCCTGTATATCTTCTCGTTCCGGTTCCAACGAGCTATTACACTAAGGTATTATGCCAAGTATTCCTCCTGAAATACCACCTTAAGCGTAATTAATTGAGTCAAGCCCATTAATAACTCAGTTTTTTGAAAGTTATCGGAATGCAACGAAACGAAAGGCAAATTGTGTGGATGATGGAATATACCAAGCGAATGCCATTGGACCTCATAAAAACTCTTCAAAACCCCATGAAACACCTCTAGAAGCCCCTGGGACCGCTGATTAAGAAAACTTGCACTTGTGACATGTCTTGCCCAGCCCTGAAAGTCCATCCTAACCATGCCATGAAGAACACCAAAAAAAGAGACATTGCAAGTCCTCCCGACCCAAGATTGCTTTCCCTCAAGCAATCCAAACCTGTGAACTAGTCTGGTGGCCCAATGCAGCTGAGACCCAATGCTCGGATCCCATACAAACCGCTGGGTTAGGCTATGCCTTTGCGTCGACCCACCAAGAACGGATCCCTCAATGCCCGAATCCCAAACTAATCTTTGACTGAACATGTCATCAATAAACCCTCATGGATCCCAATGCCACCAAGCGCCAATGCTCCATGGCCCCTGCTGGGCTATAGCTTCAGTTGTGAATGCTGCCCCATCAACTGCGTACCAACTCATTACCTCCGTCCTATCCAACCCTCGACATAGACAAAGGTCAATCCCTCCATGTTGATGTGTGCTGAAATGTTGATGAGTGGCCAGCCTCCATCCTGTCGCCAACTTGCATGTAGTATCCCTCACATCCTATGTCACATGGATCGAGTTCGAATTCGAGTTCGACAACGATTAAGTTCGATTCGAATTCGAATTTTCCAATCAGGTTCGAATGAGGTTCGGCATTAGGTTCGACTATACATATTTTTCAATATATATATATATATATGATCTCGGTCTAATGGAGCAGGAATAACCTTGTATAATGGACATTGCAAAGATTGAAGGATTAGACATTCTCGACATACCTGTGAGGATCTCAGCTAAATGGAGAAGCAAAGATCTAGGACAAAGGCACAGTGTCAACAGATCTCGCATAGCAGTCTTGGCATCAAGGCCTCGGTGATACTCCTGTAGAAGTCTAGACTCTAGACAAAGAACAGCAGTGATAGAACCTCTCTCTCGGCCTAATAATATTGATGTTAGATGTTGTCTCAATCATATATATATATAGATACTACAATTGTGGCACAGTAACAAAGCCGCAGAAATGATCATTCTCGGAGGATACAATCCCTGCATAACAAAGAGCCACAGTAACCATTACAGTCTTGGAATAAATGAGACAGTAAGGGCCTCAGTATAGTGACGAATAGTATCTCATCTCGGTGGATCTATTTCTTAACAGTCAATGTATATATATATGTAATGGAAAGATCTTCGGATCCCTCACTATCTTTACATGATCTCACTGTCTCGGTGTAAGAAAGATCACAATGATCCTGCAGTCATCGAATACACTCTCGCATGATCACAGTCAACATGATGGTCTAGAGTACAGTGATGAAGGTAGGATAAAACAGCTATCATAATGAAGTTCTCAGTGCATCATTAAAAAAATCGAACCTTATAAAATTCATTTTAAAATTTGCCTTCAGGTTCGTTCAGGTTCGTTCAGGTTCGTTCAAGTTCGTTCAGGTTCGTTTAGGTTCGAGTTTGTTCAGGTTCGACTTGAGGTTCGAATTTCAGGTTCGGCGAACCTGAACGAATTTCAAATTTTTTTCAGGTTCGCCGAATTTCGAACCTGAACCTTCAGGTTCGCCGAACCCTGTGACACTGCTCACATCTAAGGGTTCCTGCAGTATGATGCTCCTCAATAAAAATGATACTCCATCAATAGGGTACCAACTCATGATCTCCCGCCAATCTAATGTATGAACACCTGTGCAAGGAATAAGTCTACTAGGCTAATACTTGTCCATGCTCAAGTCTTGATGCTATGCATGGTCAACCAACAAAATATGTCCAAGAAATCATGCCTCTCTCCCTATAGTGGGCAAATGTGGGCAAGTTGCACTACAAGGCCTGTCTATGTAATCCTGGAGAGGGTTGTTGCCTGAAAATGTTGCCACTACATCTGCTTACACCTCATCAATGGGTAGACCGAAGGATGGATGCACTGCCATCCCCTTCATTTGGTGGGAAACTCCATGCTCCTCTAATCCACCAATCTCCTACAAAATTGTCCTACCAGACTCCAGCACCTCCTGAAGACAAGTGTCTATAAATACTGCCACTCTGCTAGTTGTCTATACATATCTCTGCTCCTCATCAATGGATAACCCTAAGGGTGGCTGCTCATCCTCCTCCTTCACGAGCTCAATATGAACCTCCAACTGGCTCTCCCCAAACGGCTCATCATGCATATTGTGCATATCATCCTCCTCAACTAACTCATGCTCTACCATATGTTTCTCATGTTGAATCATCACTGGTGGCTCATCATCCCGAATGTCTCCCATAGGGTCCACTGACTGCTCACCATACACACTGGAATATAGATCTGGTTTGTTGTCAACAACTCCACATGACTGCTCATGCTCCCCAAAGGCATCCTCGTATGACCCCATGGACTCATCCAAAGAAAAGTCCTCATCCTGAAAGACAGAAGGAATATCCTCCTACTCTACCTCTACCATCTCCTCTGCATCTCTCAAGAATGAGTGGGCAAGTCCCCAAGGTTCCTTGCAGGTGAAGCAAAGACCCTTCCTCCTCAGCTCATTCTTGTTGAATGGTTGGTCACCATAAATCCACCACAACTCCTCCTGGGTCAATCGTCTCTTGAACAGTCCAATGTTCTGCTCAACTAACCTTTCGGCTAGTTTATAAGTAGTAGGTGAAACCAACTGTTCCTCCCTCCAAATAGCCAACAACTTAGACTGCAACCTCCTACAAATGGCATCATAGCCTCCCATACATGATGACAAAATGGATTGCATTTGTGTTATGGCTATATCAAGACGATGTTTCCTAATGTTGAAGAAGCATTGAAACATTTGTAGGATTAAGTCGTCACATCCTAGCTCAAACATGAGGTAAGATCTAACCAAGGCCACGACTTCTAGAATCTCTAGCCTCTTCCCAAAGGTAGGGTCATCATTATTATCCAAATCCTGAAAGATCTCCACTATCAAACTAAAGACTCTCCTCATAATATCATCACTATAAGGGGATGTAGGTGCAATCAGCATCATGATACTACTGAGACGAGGAAACTGGAAGTTTGACTCTTATACAAGGGTGCTCCAAATACTTGAGTTGTACTAAGGCAAGCATGGTTGGTTTGAGAGACCAAATTAAGTTTTTCCCATCTGACTGATGCACCTTGGAGAGGAGTGAAACCAATTCTTCTAGTTTGAGAAGGTCTTTTGTTGTAATCCCCATGCATCTCAAATCTGACCCAAGTGCATAAATTTTGTATCCCAATTCATGTTCTTCGTGTGGTTGTTTTTGCTATAGCATAGAAAGTATCCTCTTGGAAAGGGTTCTGTTGATTACTGCTGTTGATTTATTATGGGAGTTTATGAAGGTTTCATCCACGTTTTAGTTTAATGATAGCAATTACATCAAGTTGCTTTATACATGACTAGGGTTGCCAACAAAATAGAAGTATACAATAAATGACCAACTGACCCAATACACAGACTTCCCACATTTTACTAGTAGCAGGCTCAACTTTGATATATTTCTAACACATACTCAGCTATGAGGACATCAACATACTTGCACCCTACTAAGAGCAACTTGACTCAAATACAGTGATAAACTTTGGTATATGGCCAACTAACCTTACAAGGTAGCCAGACTAATAGTATGACTATTATGCACAAAGTAAAGAGGTTTCTAAAATGCAAGACCCAAACCCCTTAAATATTTTATTTGAGAACTTCAATAGTAACTTGCAAAAACAGCTGGTACTCAAAGTAGCAAGGAAAAATGATCTGGAAGTTTACAAAATTGGGTTGATGTATAACCTATAGTTCCAATTTGATCCAACATCGATCTGAAGAAGGCTTTCTCTGTCCAGCAAGGGAAGATGCCCACCACAAGCCCATTTGACCTCCAACAAGATTATATGCACAGCCAACAAGAATATTTCGTGGAGGCTCCAGACTAAGATACAAGGGCCTTTCTAAGAAACCAATTTCTACTTGAAGAAAAATTTGGCCTCTTTGGCCTCTACTCGTGAGTTGCTATAGGTATCTACTATAAATACAAGGCTTTTACATAGCACTCCTGCAAAGGCACTTCTCACAAATTATGACTATGGCAACTTGGTCTAGGACCGAATACGGTAGAAACTCCACCCACAGAGAGATTCGAACTGTTTAGATTTGCATCAGTCAAAGATGGCACGTCCAACAATGAAGAAAAAGGACATAGTTTTGCATAACCAATGATCTCCATCTTATCAAAATGTACCCAGAAAATATAATAAAGGTCAGTAGCCTCACCACAAGCAATCGACGCGTGGCAATCCCTCGCTTATCCAACGCCCGGAATTTATAAGTTTAACTGGTGTTGACCCTGCCGCCTACACCTACCTACAAGTCGTGAGAAAAACCTTCAACCCCACAAGGTGTGGTTGGTGGCAGGGGACTCAGAGAAGGGACTGTCAAACTAATCTCGACTCTCTCCGTTTGAGCTATCTCCTAGGTTAGCTAAGGGGGGTGGTCCCTAATGAAAAGTTAAGTTAAAAAGATGTGAGTTTCTAGGAGAATTGTTAGAGTTAAACAGATTATATCTTTAATATTTATAAGTAAAATGTGATATGAGCAATAACCATCATAAGATAAGCATGAAATATATAAACAACCAGTGCATTCAAAGTGTTTGCTCTTTAAGAAATGAAATGGTATTTGCTTAAAATGAAGTGAAATGCTTTCAAATGGAAAGCCAAAGTAATTCTAGAAAGTGAAACAATAAATTGTTAGCTAAAGATATTATAAATGCTTTTAAGATGAATAAGTCTACAAATCAAAGCATGTAAACTATCTTGCTCAAAAAGATACAATTAGAATTCTACTTGTGAGAATGAGATGATAAAAAGAACTCAAATGTTAGACCAAGATGCAATTAAGTTTGCAACCAAAAATAATAGTACTTGAAAGTGAAATCAACCATTCATGAAAATATGCAATTAAACCAAACTATGAGCCAATTTCCAAGTATAAAAAAATTAAACTTGTTGCAAAATTAAAAGAGATTACAATGTTTGCATCCAAAGTGCCTCTTGAAATAAGATTTGCATGTGAGACTTTAAACCATCAAAATAGCAAGAAATTTAAGAACTTTGCAAACAATGCAAATGTGATGGAATGTTGTTCTTGGTTTATTTTATTAATTAGTACTAAGACAAAGTTACAATTGAACTCTAGTCCTCAGACCTCATCCTCGCCAAAACATTTGGATCTCACAATGAGGAGTCAATAGAGGTAGATGATCCCTAAAAGTCTATTCAACCAATTTAAGTTGGAGGTAAGTTTTAGTGATGCTTGGAGCATGTAAATAAATTAACCAAACAATGAGAATTAACTTCTACTTAAAATGTACTTGCTTGACATAAAATAAAATGTTCTTTATAGAGAAAATTTGTCCAAATACTTGATGCATGTAAAATGTGTTTAATGGTAAAGCATAAGCAAACTTGGAACTATGTTCAAGCCAAATAAGATCAAGTAAAAAGTGCTTGCATGCAAAAAATCTGAACTTGTTATGGATTTAAAACATGTAGTAAGTTAAATTGAAGTGCATGCAAAATGAGTGTGATGCATGTCGTGTTAATTTCTCAATTAGATGATATGCATGCAAAATGAAATAAACCAACAAAGTCAAACTGCCAAGCCTCTTCAAAAGGTGGAAAGATAGGGATACCAATGGGTAAAACCCACGCTCCCAAAATCATAAATTTTATTAGTTGCTACAAGAAGGAAAAGACAATGAATTCTTCTTTTAAATCCAAGGAAAGTCTTAACAAATTGGAATCAAACCATAGACTGTTCCTCGCTAAAAAATTCTGCAATTTGAGGCCCCACAAAGGCTCAACAAAATGCAGATTTTCCGAAGAAGAAGAAGAGAAGATAAGCCTCCTCTATGGCCACAGCCAAGAGAGAGCATGAAGAACACAGCCTTATCCAAGATGAATCTGGCCTAAAGTTGGAAATAATCACTAAATTTGAGCCCCAAGGTCTTGCATGCAAACGTGTAAGTAATTTTCCGATGATGAATCTCGCAAGTAGCTACAAGAAAATACGTTAAAAAAATCTACAACAACAAATGTTAGCTCAAAATAACTACAAAGTATGTTGCAAAAATAATCTACAAGAGGCTAGGCCAAACAGTATGAGCAAGCTCTCCTCTTTGACTAGCCATGACTTAGCTCTTTGAAATAGCCAAATATTGATAAATGAAGTACAATACGTAAAAAATAAATTTTTCCAAGTTTGATATTTTGATGCAAGAAATAAAAGCTCTAAGAAACTTGAAAGAATCCATGCAAGACATAAATAAGCTATAGATGAGACTTTGTAATTCAAAACATGTGGGTTCTCCTTGAATATTTTTCAAGAATGGGTTGATTCCTCCGAGAATTACCCCTCATGCTTAAAAAGCTTGACCCAATAATGATTCATCTACAAAACTTCACCACAAATCATTAAATCAACATGAAATTAAATAAGTAAAGTGGAAAGAATTCCTAGAGATACATCTATTATCCACTAAAAGATTTTTTTTCCTAAAGCAAATAATTAATTCTTATGCTAATATGAGATAGTTGCATACTAACATAACTTGAAACAAGCATGAAAGAAACAATGACACGAGGACATAAATAGAAGCATAACAAGTCAAGAATTTACCACACATGCAAGGAGAAGAACACCATCACGCTTTACCCCAAAGGCTATTGTATTATATTGCAAGTAGTGAATACAATCCCGCAAAGTTTCCTCAAGCACAATAGCTCGTATTACGTGATACAAAATGAGAGCATATAGCCTCACTATATAGAGAGTTGGGAGCAAATCCGAAGGAAGAATGCATGTGAGAACTGAACCAAATTCCACGAAATTTTTTGTGTAATCTAGTATGGTAATATGCATTGACTCTAGACACTAAGATGTGTTAGGGGCTCAACCTTCAAACCGTCACCCCGGCTTTGGGGTAAAAAGTGAGTGAAAAAACCCAGAAAATTATCTGCATCTGAAAAAAGGGATAATTAACCAGACAAAAAAAACACTCCAAGGTGTATTCGTTTGTTGATCGAGTCTCAACATCCTAGCCCTGTTACAAACTTCAAACTCATCATTACTAGTATCACTTATTACAATTCCCCGCAGGGTGGGGAATCTGGGTACAAGAAAGATGAGAAGATTAGAAATAGAGTTAGAAAACTCTGTTTACTGATGATATTTGATGGTACAAGTGTCCTTTGGATCATCCTTGGGCGTGGAGTCTTCATATAATCATCAGTGGCCACTCCAATGGTCAACAACTGGCACAAGGTAGTACGTAGTAATGTCCCACCAATGATCTCACTCAACCCTGGAAATGTTGGTTGTGACGGGTTTCACAAATCATTTCATCCAGCAGTGTGGAGTTCATTCGGCCCTCAAGAACTCTAGCCAAAGTCACCAAACAAGCCAGACTCGTAACAGAGATGAGATAATAGTTTTAATCCAGTTGATAATTGTAAATTCAACACCCTTCTATGCCGTCGATCTGGACTTCACACATGTCTTAACCAATGTTCAAATGTAATTTTAAATCTCCTGATTCCCTGCCTAATTGAAGTAGACTTCAGCGCACGCCTGCTACAGAATGTTGATCACTCAGCAACCAATCAATTGTTGCACGTCAAAATAATGTGCACTCCATATAGAATAATTTGACTAATATCAACAACAATTATTTCGATCCTCAATTGGCTTTTGACATGGCCACTCTAAATTGATTTCTACTGCAATTTATCAAGCAATTATTTATGGGACAACGGCTTTCAATAGGATTCGGCTCCCAGTTATGAATAATGGCTCAAATCTTGGCCTAGACTCTACTAGACTGTGCCTCTGTCGACGGCTTCAGCAATTCACTTGAACGTCGAACACTGAATTCAATTTGTGCATACAAACTTGGAATTTTAAATTTTTGTCCCTTATAAACCTTGACAGGACATATTAAATATTCAGTGTCCAATTTAAAAAAAAAAAAAATATCCCCTGGCGATGGTTGTGCAAGCGCCCCCTGCAAGTGAACAAAAAAATCGGCCCCTTTGGAATTAATTTCAATCTTTAAATTTCAATGCAGCCCTTCCATACAACGTGGCCCACAATTAAGCAGCTACAGGAGATACATTGGCTCAACATGGGGCTCGTCTTTCTTCTTAGTGGCAAAAATATGCCCTGGAGATACGTTGGCTCATCTTCAAATTGTGCAATCACTCCTTTTTACTAATCGACCTTTAGAAAAAAATAATGATGGCCATAAAAATTTATATGCCCAAAATTTCCATGGACCTCAGGAACTTTTGCCAAGTTTGCCAACCTGATTTGAAGTGGCAGCTCAACAATCAACTTCTTCAAAATTAATTTGCTCGGCTCTTTGGTTCTGATTAATTGGCAGTTTTTTTGAAAAAAAATGAGTAGGCCCTCTTAAAATAATAATTGGTCTTTCAAATATTTGGCGCCCTTCAAAATAGATCTTCAACAATCTGCAATTAATACCCTCAGGTTGGCAGAAGCACCAGCTCTGATACCACTGTAATATCCCAAATGGAAAATTTGACAGATTTTCGGGATTTCATCTCACAAATGCTTCAAACAAAATTTCATTCAATGTTTTAAAACTCGCCCGAGTCAACATCAACCCGGCCGGGTCGATCCGGGTTGGAGCCTAGGATTGTGACCCGGCCTCTGAAACGGCTCGGTCGACCGAGTCATCAATGACCCGGCCGAGTCAGGCAATGACTCGGCTGGGTCATTGATGACTCGGCCGACCCGACCGGGTCCCGCAAAAAAACGGCCGAGTCAAAGAAGACCCCGAACCGGACGGACAACGCATCAAAAAAACGGATTTCAAAGAGTTTGCAGTTGGGTTTTAGGGTTTGGTGGACTCCAAGGTGGTTTATAAATTTTCTAAAACATATTTGGGGTCCATATCCCCCTCCCAAAAGCTATT
>APFE031171479.1:212848-224875 GCA_000404065.3 Pinus taeda | reverse complement strand
TGGTAAACTGTTAGAGGAAAAACACAAGACCATCTTTTGGACCCCATGCGCTGCACATTGCATAGACCTCATGCTTGAGGATATTGGAAAATTAGATTGGGTCAGAAACACTGTAGATCATGCCAAAAGCATAACAAAATTTATCTACAATCATACTTGGGTTTTGAGCCTCATGAGGAAACACACTGGGGCCAAGGATATTATTAGGCCTGCTATCACTAGATTTGCTACACATTTTTTGACATTGCAATCTATGCTTTCCCAACATAGAAACTTGCAAAAGATGTTTTCTAGTGATGAATGGGATCAAAGCAATTGGTCTAAGAAACAGGAAGGCAAAGAATTGAAAAAGAAAATCTATGAAGAAACTTTTTGGAGAAAGGCATCAGAGGTTGTGAAGCTTGCCGAGCCACTAGTTAAGGTGTTGCGCTTGGTGGATGGGGAAAAGTTGGCTAGGGGCTTCATTTATGAGGCTATGGATCAGGCAAAGGAGCAAATAAAGGCTGTATACAAGGATAGAGTGGCAAAGTATGGGCCCATTTGGGCAATCATTGATGAGAGATGGAACAATCAACTCCATCGCCCTATACATGCAGCTGGGTATTTTTTGAACCCACGGTATCATTATAAAGCTAAGGAGGCAGGAGCTTTGAGGGGGGAGGTCAGAGATGGACTGATTGATTGCATTGATCGCATGATCCCATTGGAGTCTGATCAGCTGGAGGTACACAAACAGGTCACAACCTTCAGCAATGCAGCAGGTACCTTTGGGAAGAACCTAGCAAAGATTGCAAGAGAAGCAGATGAGCCAGGTAAACAAAAATTTCAATTTTCAAATTCGTAATAGTTTTACTTTTTTTTTTTAAGTTTGTTAAATCGTTTATAATTTGAAAGTTAAATATAATTTGTATTTTTGTTGAGCTAACTCATTACACTCCAATGTGTTTTGCAGCACAATGGTGGGAGGCCTTTGGTGGCCATGTTCCTGAATTGCAAAGGTTTGCAATTCGTATTTTGAGTCAAACTTGCAGTGCAACTGGGTGTGAGCGAAATTGGTCTGTCTTTGAGAGGATTCACACAAAGAAGAGAAACCGTTTGGATCAAAAACGGTTAAATGATCTAGTTTATGTCCACTACAACCTTCGGCTCCGACGAAACCATTTGCTGAACAAAAGACCTGATTCAGATCCCATTGTGTTGGAAGACATTGATCCAACGTCAGATTGGGTAGTGGAGAGTTGTCCAGCAGAGTTTGATCCTGGTGAGGATTTTGGTTTAGATATCGATTTGGAGATGGACGCTGCAGTTCAACATGTTCAGTTGAATGCAGATCCATCAGCTTCAGTCTCACAGCCGGCAAGGACTCCAGCTTCCTCTTCTCAGCCTGAGCCACGACAAAAGCGCAGCCGCATAGCTACTCTATCTCAGCGTGCATCTACTGGTACCACATCTACAGTTGCAGTTGGAGATAATGATGATGAGGAGGAGCCATGGGCAGGGGGCTCTGACTCTGATGATGATGATGATCCAGAGATTGATCGACATGATCTTGGCTCCTCTGGCAGTAGCTATGGCCAGTAGTACTTTTGTTGTAGACTTGTAGTCTTGTAGAGGCCATTTCTAGCCTCCTTGGTTATGTGTTTTTTTGTTTTGAGTGTTTGATCATGTATGACAGTTGACTATGTATTGCCATTGGGTACCATTTTGATATAATGGATTGGTTCATGAGCCTACTTTGATCATATGTTGTCTTCCATCTATATTATAATGTTGTGTGTTTGGAAACATGAATGAAAATCTTTAAAATTATGTTTAAAATCTTCAAAATTATGTTTTTTTATCAAAAAACTAAATATTTAATGTATTTTTTACAACGACCGAGTCATTGAAAACGAGTCGGCTAAGTCATTACCGAGTCGGAGTCGGAGTCGGAGTCATTGCTCGGCCGAGTCGGAGTCGGAGTCGGAGTCTTAAAACATTGATTTCATTGAATTAATAGAAGATTTCCATGTAAAATATAACCAATAGAGTTCAGCAACACAACAACATGACAAGCAGAAAATGATCTCAACTTTTACTATACTAGATAAACTTGAGTTACATGCATATACAACCAAAATAGCTAAGATGAGAAGTTGGCCTCCAAGATAATCTGTTGCACGGGCCCTCCACCAAATTGAAATGAACTATACTGCTCAGCTCTCTTGTGAATTATGGATGAATTCACCAAGGGGAGATGGGTACTCGCCCAATCTCACTAATTCACCCGAGGGTTTCTGTCATGGGGCTATAATGAAGTAGAGAACCGGGTTCTCAAACCTCTCATACAAGACAATGCTCAAATCCAAGATGCCCTCTAATGGCCTCCTTCTCATCTTTTTATAGATCTAATGGACCCCTCCAGAAGCTCCTATTTTATTATTATTTTAATCATTGAGCACATTTCCCTTAATTAAAATATTCTTTTTAATGTGGGAAAATGGTGAATTGGCCACTATGCCTCCTCAAGCCACCAAAAATCACTTCTAGCCATCCCATCCTGTATATCTTCTCGTTCTGGTTCCAACGAGCTATTACACTAAGGTGTTATGCCAAGTATTCCTCCCGAAATGCCACCTTAAGCGTAATTAATTGAGTCAGGCCCATTAATAACTCAGTTTTTTGGAAGTTGTCGGAATGAAATGGAACGAAAGGCAAATTGTGCGGCTGATGGAATATACCAAGCGAATGCCATCAGACCTCATAAAAAATCCTCAAAACCCCATGAAACACCTCCAGAAGCCCTTGGGCCTGCTGATGAAGTAAACCTGCACCTGTGACCTGTCTGCCCCAACCCTGAAAGTCATCCTAACCATGCCATGAGGAACACCAAAAAAAGGGACATTACACAAACTCACCTTTCAATTGTTACTACCATACAACGGGCATTATATATAAGGCAATACTAGCGCCAACGCTTCAGTCAATTAGACCTTAGTTTAGAGAGTTGAGTTTTGAGTTGAGTTCATTCATATAAGGGCAATTTCCTTCGCTCGGACACTGAGATTATCCCATGCTAAGGATGTCTTGTACCATGTGATTTCTCATTCATCAAATACTCTTTTCATTTCCAAACTAATATTTCAAACAATTATATCAACATTGCCACCAATTCTTAAGACCACACATCGACAACGTGAAAGAATGTTATATATGGCCTAATTTATCCCAAACAAAAGCAAGCTCGAGTCAAACGCAATGCCCCTACGCTGTCCTATCTCACGTTCATATGCGGTGATGAATTGATTCGCTTGATTATCTAGTTAAAGGTTTATAATGTGGTTCCCTTCCAATTTGAGCCAATTACAGTGGTGCCCCAACGCTAGCCTATCTCACATTAAGTTATTTCTATTGATCGGATCGCAATTCAGTGTTTGCTTACATGGACAAGTCACAGTTCGATCATGACCTTCATTACTGAGCATACGACCATCATTTCTTTGCAAGGATTAGAGCATATCAAATCGCAACGTGACTTCCTTTGAAAATCGTGTAGATTAAATCCCAAACAATGTCAACAGCAAATGAAGTTGCAGACCATGAACAACGAACCGACTGTTAATAATTTAATGAATCATAACAATGAACCTTCCTTCCAACCAAAACAGTGATTTAATGATAGATGCATAATGGTGCTTAGTCTTCACTATTTGACATTTTGTTGTCAAACTCTCTGCATTTGAACTGCGATTAGAGCCAACCGTAATATTCGTGAGCAGAACCACGATCGATTCAAAATTCGATACTACAAGAAATCACATATCTCGTGCACTTGATTGCTCAAACCAAGATCGGATCACTTGCGCACAACATCATTCATGACTCACCATTAATAGATACATGTGCCAAAACAGACAAAAAAAGGAAACATAGATAAGTTGAAATGTCCAGACTGCTTGTCCACTATTGTGTTTTAGATGCCCTTGACTTACCTTTTTTTATTTCAAAGCTTTTTATTTTACATCACATCCCTTTGCCCTTTTTCCCATGAAAAACACTCATATATATAGTCATGTGACAGGGGCTTTTATTTTGATTTTTCCTTGGCACTTCAGAATCAAGTCTATGTCTAAAACACGATCACAGACACACTAAAATGCCACAACACCAAGCACTTTGCGTAGTGGAAAATGTACGGTAGTGAATCAATGAAGTACACAATAGATTTGCAAACCCAAAACTTTCTTTTATTACAACTTTAATATAACAAACATAGGGCTCCATACAAGGATCATGGCCCTTAAAATTAGCCCTGATACAAGGAAAACCAGGGCTTGAGATCAACAACATATGATCCTCAAGCTTCCCAAGAACAAGAACTTGACTTACTTTCTTACACTAGCCCTTTCAATCCACTTGCCTTGAACGCCTGGCAAGTCCTTTGCCACCTATACACAGAGAATATGTTTCTCCGATACCTTTTCCCTAGTTGCTCACAATGAAGTTTTCACCTTCAGATTCACTTGCACATATCAGCTCGAGTCAAACATAGTACCACTGCGTTGTGTTGTCTCTCACGTTCACATATGGTGACGAACAAATACGATTGGTAATGTGGTTCCGTGCCAATTTGAGCCAATTACAGTAGTGCCTCGACGTTGCTCTGTCTCACATTAAGTTATTTTTGTTGATCGGATCACAGTTCGGTCTTTGCTTACGTGGACGAGTCATAATTTGATCATGACCTTCATTACTAAGCATACAACCATCATTTCTTTGCAAGTATTAGAGCACGTCAAATCGCATCGTGACTTCCTTGGAAAATCATGTAGATTAGATCTCAGACTATTAAATTTTGGTATGTTCTATGCTTAGAGCAACTTCAATTTTTCATATTAGCCCAATGTCAATATTCAAATTAGCAATCACATCAGCATGATAGTAAAGTGCAGATAGAACATATACATAAACCATAGAAGACAAGCCAAGACAAAAGGACACAAGATGTGGCACCAGCCAGGGACAAACCCCAATGTGGGGAAACCCTTGATCAATTCTTTTTAAATTCTTCAATAGTTCAGCAGAGAGAGAGAGAGTACAAATACACAAATCTGAGATTTTATGACAGCAGTAGTAAGAACATCATTATGATAGTCTTCAATCATCTGAACTTTGAAGCATATCCTGATGCAGCATTCCTCAAATTGCTAGTTGCTCCAGCAATTCTGGTTAGGGCACAATATGAAGCCCTAAACTCCCTTGACTGAGATGAATGGCTGATCTGATAAGCGCACCTGAAGTTGTCCAAAACAATCTCCAAACAGTCCTAAGAAAGTAGCCCCAAGGTAACCCTTGCTATGGTGCTATGGCCTGTGGCCTAGCATATAGCAACACAGAAGAAAATGTCTTCAAAACATCATCAACGCAGCAACACTTTCAATCATCTTAACTGTGTATGAGTGCTGATCTATGGAGCAGACTTCAACGCATTCCTTCAATGTATAGCAGTGGCTTATCACCTTAGCAAATAGTCCTTATGGCATGCCCATACCAACTTCCTTATCACACAGTCACCTACAGCAAACACATTGTTCATCCACGTATCTTAATGCTGAGTTAAGTCACTTTCTTGCTGCGTTCAGGGGCTACCTTTGCTGCGGTTAAGGGTTCCCTTGCTGGCTGTAGATAGTGACCCTAACAACACTTGCTGCGGTTTAGGCCTGCGTATGATGCCTCCTTAACTGCAACCTAGACTAGGCTTTGTAAACAGCTGCTAAGACTCTCCATTAACTGCAAATAAGTGTCATCTTGTTGGGGAACAAGGGCTTTACAAACAGCAGCTAGGGCATCATTATGAACTGTGTATAAGGCCTTTCCTGGACAGCGGTTAGGAGCCTTTTTAGAGCTGCGAATGGATCTTTATTGACAACAGATTAGGGCTACTAATTAAGCCTCCTTTTGCTGCGGAATAAGGCCTGCAGTTAGAGCACTAGGGCTCCTTCCAGACTGCGGTTAGGCCTTCTTGTGACTGCGGCTAAGGCATGGCTAGATCACCCTTTTGGACAGCAGCTACGCTTCCTCCTTGAGCTGCGAATATGACTCCCTCTTGACAGTATATAGGGGCTTCTATTAGCTGTATATAGGTCTCCTCTCACCTGCAAATAGATCTCCTCATAAGACTGCGGCTACGGATTTTTAGTTCTGTGTCTAGGGCTCTCTTAGAAGACCCTTTCTTCACTGTGTCTAGGGCTTCTCCCTCTTAATCTCTCTAGCCACCAAACCCAAACGAGTGGAGAGAGATCTTAGGAGAAGTGTGTGTACAAAATGACTTGAAGACCTCTTCTATTTATAACGAAACGTTGAGGATAAGTTGGGGTAGTTTGGTAGTTTGGTTGCTGACCGACCTTGACAAATTGTCAAATAACATAAATAAATTCATATCTCCATGAATACATGTCAGAATCGGATGATCTTTAGATCAATCCTACACCTCTTGACGAGAGGAATCCAAGAAAAATATTAGTTGCCATAAATAAGAAGACCCACATGGAGTTTGGCCCTAGTTGCCAATTTTAACACTCCCTCTCAACTAGGGGGAACTCCATCTGCTAATCCATCTGCCAGTCTATACTATCTCTGCCATCAATGCAATGCCCTGCACTGCTCTGTTGAACTATGAAGAAGAAGTGATCGAGAATGTATCATACCAGTCTTTACTAACCTGAAGTCAGCCCCATATAAAGGAGTGTCTCATACCACTCTTACTAATCCGAGATTGGTTCCAAATAAAGAGAGTGTCTCATACCACTCTTACTGATCTGAAATCAATTCCAAATAAAGAGAGTGTCTCATACCACTCTTACTAATCCGAAATCAGTTCCAAATAAAAAAAGTGTCTCATATGACTCTTACTGACCTGAAGTCTGTTCCAATTGATCCCATATCAATATCATCCTAGCATAGGGAGTACGGTAGTACACGATGCGTCCATCGGTAGTACTATGGTCCCTATCCTCATTTCCCTGCTCATTGGCCAAATGAGAGGTACTTCCCATGAGTCCCAGACTGCTTGCGTAGGATGTCTCAGCAAGAGAAGGATGAACTACTCATCCTGCCTACATATCACCAGGGGTATCCCAGGGGAAGGTTGAATCACTCACCCTGTACACAACAAATCACTAGGGGAAGGCTAAACCACTCACCCTATGATTGTGTCTCACCAGGAGAAGGATGAACCACTCATCCTGTCTACATAGCAAACCACTAGGGGAAGGTTGAACCACTCACCCTATGGTTGCTCATCGCTCCAAGAAGTACCCCCAAGCCCCTCGAAGCTCCCAAAGCTCAATGTCCAGACTCCATATCATACAAGACCCTCAGGAGAGGGTCTCTCCACGACTCCTAGTCATTCTCAGAAAGTCAAGAATTTGACCTTTCCCAGGGTCTTCATCTGAATATCGGCGACCTGCACATCAGTCCCAATGTGATGGAGCCTTATTGCTCCTCGTTGTACCATATCCGAGATAAAGTGGTACCCGATGTCTGAATGTTGGGAGCGATCATGAAATATGGGATTCTCTGATAATCGGATCCCACTTCGGTTGTCACATAGGATCACGGTGGTATCCAGCACGTGTCCAAACAGCTCACTGAAGAGCTTCCCCAACCAAACAGCTTCACATGAGACCATACTCGCAGGTATGTATCCGGCCTCAGCAGTGCTCAAAGCAACCGACTTCTGCTTCCTGCTCATTAAGGATATCGAAGCTAAACCCAAAGAGAACCAGCACTCAGAAGTGCTTTTTCGATCCAGCATACTGCCTGCCCAATCAGTATCAAAATAACCAAGCAGCCTCATAGCTCCGGCAATGAATCTCAGTCCATGAGTGATTGTGCGCCGAAGATATCTCAAAAGCTTCCTGGCACCAATCCAATGTGAGTGATGAGGTTCAGCCATATGATGGCTCAACATGCTAACTGCAAAACATATATCTGGACGGGACTTCACCAAGAACATCAATGCTACTATGAGTTGATGAAACTCAGAGGCATTTCCTAATTCAGGTCCGACAACACTACCGCATAACTTCTTAAAGTTAAGCTCCATCAGGGTAGTCACGGGCTTGCAGTCCACCATTTCGAATTCGAAATCCAACTCTCTTATGTTTGTAAATGAGAGCGTCTGTACCTATCAGAAAGAGGTTGTCCTTATAAGATACCAGTATGAGAAGTCTATCATCCACAACCTTAAAGAAATGGTTTGGATCGGCTTCAGTCCTAGTGAATCTTAGCTTCATCAAATAGCTATCAATCCTCTCATACCAAGCACGAGATGCTTTCTCCAAATCAAGGAGAGCTTTCTTCAACCTGCATACATGAGATTCTCGATCATGAATCTCAAACCCCTCGGTTTGTTCCACATCTGTGGTTTTGCTATTACATGAGGGGAATGGTACCCTTATAAGATTGGCTTCGATACTTGTCGGATATGTACCTTCATGCTCTTCTTTGAATTCAGGCATCCCTGTCACTATCTGTCTTGTATCGGGAAGGGCCTTACAATGAAGATGGGCAGACCTCCGGTTCCATTGAAGGGATGTGTCACATGACATGTTCCCCAATGGACTTCCTGCAACTTGATACAAAGTGCCAACCCTGAACCCAAGAGTAAAGGCATCTTTAAAGTTCCTTTTCCAAACACGTACCTTTCAATCGATGAATGCCACCTTGTAACCTTTGTCTTCCATTGCCGAAATGGACACCAGGTTCTTCTTGAGATCAAGTACGTAAAGAACTTCTTGTAAATGAATCAAGTTACCCCGATCCAATTGAAGAGTAACATTCCCTATACCCTTTATGGGATTGGTGGCATCATCTCCAAGAATAATCTCCAAGTTTGTCTCCTTCTCTATCAGATTAGAGAGAGCTTCCTTATATCCGGTGAAATACCTTGAAGCACCACTATCAATAAGCCAATTTCCCAAAGTGTCTAGAGGAGACGTAGTGGAGAGAGCCGATATAAGATAATACTACTTTTGCTTATTAGAAACAACATTTGATTCTTCATACCTAGAGTTCCTTACTTTCTTGGAGGGTCGACCATTTCCTTGATGTCCTACATTCCTTTTTACTTTGCCATTGTACCTATCATTCCTTCGATCATTGTTGTTGAAGTTGCCCCTAGAATGATTGTGATCATCATCATGTGATGTGTCCCTTCTATTTGGACACTCCCTCACATAGTGGCCAAACTTATTGCAAGCAAAGCATCTGCCCTTCCTTCCACCCTTAGATCCGAGCTTTTCATTGAAATGACCTTTAGACCCTGCATGATTTCTCCTTTTGGCATGAGCGGAGAAAGCAGTGGGGATGCCTCTATTAGAAGGCATCTCTTGCTCCACCATCCTGGTTTCTTTTTGAATGCATCTCAACATCAATTCTTCAAATCCCAGAATTCAATCATTATTGAGAATAGTGGTTCTAAATATATACCACTCGGGTGGGAGTCCTCCAAGGGTAGTGATAGTAAGTTCCCTGTCAGGAATGAATTCTCCAATCGTTAGAAGATTATTCTTGATCTCGGTGATCCTTAAGAAGTAGGATTGAATATCCTTGTTCTTGCCCTTCTTAATATCCTTCAACTTTCTTTTGAAGAACTAAATTTGATTTGCATCACTAACCTTGAACATGCTTACCAATCTGTCGTAGATCTCCTTGGAGGTGTTTAGATCGAAGATGTAGGCCACCAGACGCTTTTCAATGGAATCTTTGATAATCTTCTTCGCTTTGACTTCACCCTTGGTGTACTTGATCTTTGTCGCAGCCGGTGCATTTGATGGAAGCTCAAGGATTTTACCCTTCACATAATCCAACACTTCTTGTTCTTCCAATGTCAGATCAAGAGACATCTTCCATCTGTGATAGTCAGACTCTTCATGGAGCTTGTCTTCAGTCGGGAAGTGGGATGAGGAACCCATTAAGCCTTTTGTCCTTTCCAACTGTCTTCGGTGATTGCTCTTTCACTCTTGCTTGGGCTTTGTCTTCACCTCAGCTTTGATACCATGTTAAATTTTGGCATGTTCTATGCTTAGAGCAACTTACTTCAATTTTTCATATTAGCCCAATGTCAATATTCAGATTAGCAATCACATCAACATGATAGTAAAGTGCAGATAGAACATATACATAAACAGTAGAAGAAAAGCCAAGACAAGAGGACACAAGATGTGGCACCAGCCAGGGACAAACCCCAATGTGGGGAAACCCTTGATCAATTCTTCTTATATTCTTCAATAGTGCAACAGAGAGAGAGATAGTACAAATACACAAATCTAAGATTTTATGACAGCAATAGTAAGAACATCATTATGATAGTCATCAATCATCTGAAGCATATCCTGATGCAGCGTTCCTCAAATTGCTAGTTGCTCCAGCAATTCTGGTTAGGGCACAATATGAAGCCCTAAACTCCCTTGACTGAGATGAATGGTTGATCTGATAAGGGCACCTAAAGTTGTCCAAAACAATCTCCAAGTAGTCCTAAGAAAGTTGCCCCAAGGTAACCCTTGCTATGGTGATATGGCTTGTGGCCTAACACAAGCAACACAGAAGAAAATGTCTTCAAAACATCATCAACGCAGTGACACTTTCAATCATCTTAACTGTGTATGAACGTTGACCTATGGAGCAGACTTCAATGCATTCCTTCAATGTATAATAGTGGCTTATCACCTTAGCAAACAGTCCTTATGGCATGCCCATACCAACTTCCTTATCACACAGTCACCTACAACAAACGTGTTGTTCATCCATGTATCTTAATGCTGATTTAAGTCACTTTCTTGTTGCGTTCAGGGTTCCCTTGTTGGTTGTAGATAGTGACCCTAACAACCCTTACTTGTTGTGGTTTAGGCCTGCGTATGATGCCTCCTTAACTGCGGCCTAGACTAGGCTTTGTAAACAACTGCTAAGACTATCCATTAACTGCGAATAAGTGTCATCTTGTTGAGGAATAAGGGATTACAAACAGCGGCTAGGGCATCATTCTAAACTGTGTATAAGGCCTTTCTTGGACAGCGTTTAGGAGCCTTTTTAGAGCTGCGAATGGATCTTTACTACAACGGATTAGAACTACTAATTAGGCCTCCTTTTGCTGCGGAATAAAACCTGTGATTAGGGCACTAGGGCTCCTTCAAGGCTGCGGTTAGGGCATGGCTAGATCACCCTTTTGGACAGCGGCTAGGCTTCCTCCTTGAGCTGCGAATATGACTCCCTCTTGACAGCATATAGGGACTTCTATTAGTTGCATATAGGTCTCCTCTCACCTGCAAATAGATCTCCTCATAAGACTGCGGCTATGGATTTTTAGTTCTGCTTCTAGGGCTCTCTTAGAAAACCCTTTCTTCACTGGGTCTAGGGCTTCTCTCTAGCCACCAAACCCAAACGAGTGGAGAGAGATCTTAGGAGAAGTGTGTATACAAAATGACTTGAAGACCTCTTCTATTTATAACGAAACGTTGAGGATAAGTTGGGGTAGTTTGCTTGGTGGCCAACCTTGACAAATTGTCAAATAACATAAATAAATTCATATCTCCATGAACACATGTCGGAATCAGATGATCTTTAGATCAATCCTACACCTCTCGCCAAGAGGAATCCAAGAAAAATATTAGCTGCCATAAATAAGAAGACCCACATGGAGTTTGGCCATAGTTGACAATCTTAACACAAACAATGTCAACAACGAATGAAGCTGCAGACCATGAACAACAAACTGACTATTAATAAGTCAACGAATCATAACAATGAACCTACCTTCCAACCTGTTGACCCTGCCGCCCGCACCTACCTACACAGTTAGCGAGAAAAGCCTTCAACCCCACAAGGTGTGGTTGGTGGCAGGGAACTCAGAGAAGGGGCTGTCACACTGATCCCAACTCTCTCCGTTTTAGCTATCTCCTAGGCTAGCTAAGGGGGTGGTCCCTAATGGAAAGTTAAGCTAAAAGCTAAGATGTAAAGTTCTAGGAGAATTATTTGAGTTAAATAAGA